>JACDJE010000064.1:3407054-3544563 GCA_016647715.1 Pavo muticus
CGGTCCGGTTCGGCCCGGCCCGGCCCCGGCGCGGCTCCGTGGAGCGGCGGCAGCGGAGACGCCTCCCGAGCGCATCACGGCGGGCGGAGCCAGCAGCGGGGCCGGCCCGGGCGGGGGCGAACGCGGGGTCGCTCCACGCGTGTCCGAGCGCTGCGGGAAACCCTTGGGGAGCCGCTTCGTCGGGACCCCCGCAGCCCCGTGAGCGCAGCGTCCTTGCGGTGGGTTCTGCCTTTCCGTCCGTGGGAGCCCCCCGGCTAAACGCAGCACGAAATGCGTTGTGAGGAGAGCTCCCTCCTTTCCTGGTGATGCTAAATTTAAACTCGCAATCTTCTTACGTCCTGCAGTCGCAGCGCCATCTGATCTGCTGCTCAGGGCCGGAGGAAGCTGCGTTCTGCTCCGTTGTGTGGGGTTGGCGTCTGTCAGACACAGCGCATTCCCCGCTCCCAGGAGACTGAGACCAAACACAAAGAGAAGGCAGGAAGGCGCAGGAAGGAGCGCGCTGTGGACGTGTTTACTATTGGAAATGCCGCGGCTTTGCAGCTCCGTCCGCCTCCAGGCAGCACAGAGGAGTCAGCCCAGGCCCCACCTGGCGGAGGCTGCAGAATGCGAAATCATTGAGATCTGAGATCATTAAATGGAACCAGATTCAATTTTTCATTATGGTTTTTTTTTTGCATAGGTTCACTTTTTTTTCCCCCAGTGCCTCGATCCCCTCTGAAATACCCTCCCAGAACTCAGAGCACAGCAGAAGGTGCTGCTGTGCGCGTGGCTGCACCGCTGACACAAAGCATGGGAAGGCTGGGGGAACTGCGGCCCCAAAGCCAACAGCTGCCTCTGCCCATCCACTGCAGCACAGCCCCGTGCCGGCTGCCAGCGGGGCCCTCCCGGCTAAAAATAAACCCTGGAAGCAGCAGCAGCAGCAGAAGGGATAAGGTGAGAGCCCTGGGCAGTGCTGGGGCAGCTCCTATGCTCGCCCATGGCTGCCCCATAGAGAAGCACAGGGCAGTAGGGCTGCAATCACCGCAGTCACCGCACCCGGACACAGGATGCGTGGGGAGGTGGACTGAGTGGGTACAGGGGGAGATGAGTCAGGATGGTGTCATTCAGACCCAGCATTTGTACTCATCTTTGTGCTTATCTCCTTTGGTGTAACAAATACATGCTTTTATATAAGTCAGGATGGCTGCCCTTGGAACTGCAATGCAATGCAGTGCAAACCATAACCGTAGCCATAACCATAACTGTAACCTTAATTGTAACCCTAACCATAACCTAACCCTAACCATAACCTTAACCATAACCATAACTTAACTGTAACCCAAACCCTAACAATAAAGAGAACCATAACCATAACCCTAACTGTAACCCTAACTCTGACCCTAACCCTAACCATAACCCTAACTGTAACCATAACCCTAACCCTAACCATAACCCCAAAGTGACAAAGTAAGGGAACTCTTAATCACAGTGCAGTGACTTAAAAGGGTCTGGGAAGTACAGGAGCATCTTGAGCAGCACGTTGTAAAGCAGCTCTCCTGGCACACCTGCGAAGGGAGGCTGGCCCTGCTGTTCGCTGACAGGTGGATAAAAAGCCGTCAGCAAAGCGCGGAGATGTGCCGGCTGTGCGGGAGGCCGCCCGCACCCAAACCTGCCCGACGTTCAACGCAGCGCTACGTCGGCTCCAAGCAGGCCGGAACCGAACCCGAACCCGAACCCGGCCCGGGGCTGCGCTGCTGCACGCACGGACCGCTCCGGGAGGGGGCGATGGCGGCACGCGGACGCGGCTGCCTCGGAAATTGGGGGGGGGTCCTGGAGGGTCTCTCCTCTATTTTTCCTCTCCTCTCTTTCCTCCTCTCCTTATCTTTCCTTTCCTCTCCTCTCCTTTTTTCTTCCTTTCCCTCCCCCCTTCCCTTTCCATACCCCCAGTTACACCCCCACGCTCCATAGCCCCTCTCAGCTCAGTACCCCCCTATAGCACTCACTGCCGGCCTGCACTCCATTACTGAGACTGTTTTGGAATGGAAATATCTCGATGTTACTTCTGCTATTATCTTTCCAGCACCCCCGGTTATCTCTCAGGCTCAGTCATAGCATCGGTCAGTGCGGCTCTGCACCCAATCCCCAGCAGAGGGAGATGTCCACCTCTTGGTGCCTCACAGATACGCACATTGTTTGCTATTCTTTTTATTGTTGCTGTTCTGCTAGTTTTCTGCTATCTCTGCTCTCCGCTGTTTCCCAGTGGATGAGAGGCAAACTTCCATCGGCACCACCCCCGCAGGCTGCTGTGACTGTTCCAAGTGCCCGGGGCCCAACTCTGCTCATAACCACACAGCAAAAAGCCAGGCCTTTGCCAGCAGCCCTGCTTAGATAGCTGGAGCAAACCCCTCTGGAGTTTTCTACCCACAGACCTGAGCTGACGGGGCAGCCCAGCACACAGCGAACCTCTCCACACCTCCTGCAGGAGACCCACAAGAAAACCTTAACAAAGATCTTCAACAACAAGAAAGTTATTATGAGAGATCTGGGCATGGGGAAGCGCTGCCTGAAATCAGTGCTGCTGAGTGCAGCCGGGGCACAGCACAGCTCCGACTGCAGGGCCGGGGCACACAGGTGTGCTGCTCCATCCCTGTTCCCCTGCAGGGATCTGGGCACCACACCAGTCCTGGATCCTCCTCCCCATCCTGGAAACGAGGGCTCATATCGGTGGTGTTGCTCTCTCCCCATCCCCTCTATTTGGACGAGGTCAGCTTTGCGTTTTGACGTCCAGGTGAATTGCTGACCCCAGCCCAGGCTCTGCTCCCAGCTCTGCCTCTCAGCACCTCCACGATGGGAATGGATTGGCAAACTCTTGGGAGAGGATCTCTGAAGAAAACTCAGAGCCGATCCGAAGGAGAGGCCGTGCTGAGCTGTGCTGAGCTGGAAGGATGCCAGCAGTGAAAATTAGGGATTTTCAAGAATTTGCTGCCAAGGACTGAATGGCTGAGAGATGAGGTTTGTCATAAAGACACCGGTAATTAATTATCGGAGTTGTCTTTGTGTTTGGAAGGAACACGATCGTTTGTTTGGGTTAACGTCTCCGTGCGGTGTTTGCGGCCCAAACAGGAGCTGCGGAGCGGGCAGACAAAGCGGGACGGGGCGCGGGGGGGTGCGGGGCTGTGCGGGGCTGCAGAGCGGGGCGGCTCTGCGCGAAGCAACGGGGAGAAAACACAGGGAGGAGGAAGAGAGGGGATATAAAGAAAAAGGAAAGAGAAAAAAAAAAAAACCGGAAAATAAAGGGGAAAAAAAAAAGAAAGGGAAAAAAGGAGCTGAGGCGGCAACGCACCGCCCCCGGCCCGGCTGGGGCTCCCGCAGACAAAGGGGCGGGGGGGGGCGGTCCGGGAGCTCCTCCCGTCGGGGCGGGGGCTGCGGGGCTGTGCGGAGGGAGCAGAAAACTCCCACCCGGTACGGCGGCAGCCCGAGCTGTGCTGTGTGCAGGTGGGGCCCCGCAACTTTGCTCGGGGCGGTGCCTGCGGGGGGGGGGACGCAACTTACGCGGTGGCGGCCCCTTTGTCCGCGGGGCGATGCGGCGCGGCTGAGCGCGGCAGTGGGGCCGCACAGGGGCAGCCCTCCGCCGGAAAACTCCGCGCCGTCCCCCGCCTCCTCTTCCTCCTCTTCCTCCGCGGAGGAGCGATGCGATGCTTCCCCGGGCGGCGGGCGGCGATGGAGCGGGGCCGTAGCGCGGCGGCTCGGAGCGGAGCAGCCCCTCGCTGAACAGCGAGGAGGAGGAGGAAGGAGGAAGGCCGAGAGCGCGAGCGGGGCCGCGGCCATGGAGGAGTGGCGGCAGTGCGGGCGGTGGTTGATCGACTGCAAAGTTTTGCCCCCCAACCACCGCGTGGTTTGGCCCTCGGCGGTGGTCTTCGACCTGGCGCAGGCGCTGCGGGACGGGGTGCTGCTGTGCCAACTGCTGCACAACCTCTCCCCCGGCTCCATCGACCTCAAGGACATCAACTTCAGGCCCCAGATGTCCCAGGTAAGAAGGGAGAGGGGGTCGGGGTTCCGTGGGGCTCTTCGTGGTGTTCGCGCAAAACTTCGTGGCACGCGTGGATGGGGCGGATTTGTGCCGATGTCTGCATCGCCTCCTCCGCTCCCGCACCGCGGGGCTCAGCCTCTGCGGGGGGACCACGGGAACGGGTTGGGGCGGGGGGTCCGTCCCCGGGAAAGAAGGAGACTTCTCCCCCGTATTTACATCATCCGGAAACAAAAGCAACTAACAGAGCTGAGGGCTGCGTGATTACTTTCCGGGCTCTTAACGAGCCATTAATTCGGCTTTGATGCGCTGGAGGAGCCGGCGGTCTCCAGTGTTGCCTTGGGAGGAAACTGACCTTGAGAGCAAAAGTTTCCCCAGGAACATGAAAAATAACGGCCGCGCTCCTCCCCGCATCCCGGTGCCCCGCAGGGCCGTCCCGCAGCCCCTTCCCGCACCGGGGGCGGCGGTGCTCCCATCCGCATTCCCACTTCTCGCTGCGCTCCCTGCTGTCCCCATCGCTATTCTCATTTCTCGCCCTGTCCTAGCTCCCACCCTGGCTCGGAGGTACGGGAACTGTAAAGCTTTAGGATTCCCTTCCTAGGAATTGTTTCCAGTTTTTGACTGTTTTGATGGAGACGAACCTCAAACCGGCTCTGGTTGTTTCGGCTTCAAATGCTCTGCTTGTGTTTTTGCATGTCGAGCCGTGCGGTATTTGCATGGGAATCAGGAAACGAAATCGACTGCAAACAGCAAACCATGCAGCCCCGTCCCCTGTGCTGAGGATCCCTCGGTGAGCAGGGAGGGGAAATTTCCTGATCGCGAGGGCACGTGAGATTCTGCTTATCCAAGTACTGAAAGCTAATGTATAACGTGATCTTGAGTTGTGCTCCGTGCTGTGCAAGCACGCTGCGTGGCCACGAGCGCCTCTCCCTCGTTGTGCCGGAGTTCTGTGCCATGGTGAGGTTGGTTTGGGGCTGCCCTGCCCTCTCTCCCAGCAGCACACAGCTGTGTGTGGATGGGGAGCTGCGTGCCCAAGGACGGCTCACCTGGGAGCTGCTCAGGCCTGATGCTGAGTGTGAACACCACGAAATGATTCGCCTTCCTGGGCTGCAGCAATGCTGGGGGTTTCCCCTTGGCTCTCCAGGCTGTAAGCTGAGCAAACTGCCTTCTGTGCAGGCAGTTGTGACCAAATAGAAGCTGTCCCACTGGAGCTGTGTGGGGAGCTCTGTTAGAACACGCTGCGAATGGCGCAACCTGGGGTTGTTCTTTCAAGGAAATATTGTAGCCCTGCAAACCTAGGCTGGGTTTAATCCTTGCCCTGGGGGAAATAAGCTCAGGGTTAGGGATGGCAGCTGTGATCTGGGGAAGATCCCAGCAGCAGTTTGGGAAGGAGCCGCTGCTGCCTCTGCGGGGCAGGAGCTGCTCAATGGAGGTGGGAGCTCCCAGCCCCGCTGTCCTCCATGGCTTTCCGCCTGCAATACCCCGGTGCTTCGCTGGCTTTAGGGGGAGGGTGGGCTGAGCTGAGCCTGAGGGAGGTGTGGATTTTTGTCAAACAGCGGTGATGCGTTCAGACACGGGCTGGGATGTGCAAGACAGAGTGTGTTCAAACTTCACAGGTGGTTTTGGATGCTAAATGTGCGTTCAGGCTGACAGGCTGGGCTGGGTCACCAGCTGCCTGCCTTGTGCAGAAGTTTCCTTCGTTTATCTGAAGTGCCAGAGGACAAGGCACGTGTGCCAGACTTGAAACACCCAGCAGCGCTCTGTCATCCCCCTTCGGAGTGAATCAAATGGGGCTGTGCAGGTGCGTAAGGAGAAACAGCTTTTTGCCTGAGGTGAGCACCACTTCAAAGGCCAGAGGTGAAATCCCATCTCGGCAAAGATCCAGACGCTATCATGTGTTTTCTTTCCTTCCCCCATCCCTGCTGGTTTGGTTTTGCTTGCAGCTGGAGCTCGGGTTCAGCTCTGCAGTGGGTGAGGCTGCAGGGGTCCCACCGTGCTGCAGAGGGGTGTCCCGGTGTCCCCTTCCCACGGCTCCTCGCTGTGCTCCCACTCCATGCTGCTGCAGTTCCTTACTCCGTGCCACCGGGCTGTGTTCCTTTCACTCATTTATTTGCTAAACCCAAGGAGGCTGTGACCTCAGGCTTGCTTTTTTCCTGCTGGATCCCGGAGGCAGGGTTCCCTGGCGATGCTTGGCAGGACAGGGTGACCCTGTTTGCTTGCCTGCCCGAAGTTGCTGAACCTCTATGGAGACATAATGAGCAGGAAGAAGCCTTAAAACCCCGCTCTGTTCTGAGAGTTGGCAGATGTGAGGCCGCTGCTGATGAGCCTGGAGTAAAACTTCATTTCTGCTAATTGCTTTTGCTGGGGAAGCTGTTTCTGGAGAGGTGGGAGTGGGGCAGCAGTGCGTGCCCTCAGCACTTATTGATCACCACGTCGATTACTGTGATTGGATTTTGGGGGCAATTGAAGCAGTATTGCCAGCTGGCTGAGAGAGGTGCGAGGCATTTTGATACCCAAATGTGGGCGGGTGCAGCACCATCCAGCTCGCCCTCCCTGCTCCTACACAAAGCCATGCCCAGCACCCTGCTGCTCTCCCCGTTGCCCGTCGTGGTGTGGTGCAGCTGCTCTCTGCCCTGTGTTCTCTTTGTGAGATGGAGAGCTGTGAGCTCGAGATTTCCATCAATAATTAGCTTCGAATCGTCATTTGGTTAAGTCTTGGGCCAAATACAAATGAAACGACTTTCCTCTCGCGTTCAGCACAGCAAGGCTGCTTACTGCACGCTCAGGGGAGATTGCAGATTGAGTATCTTTAATTTGCATTTGCCTTGGATAAAACTAATCCTCTATGAGAGGGCCGTGGATGTGGCACTGAGGGACGTGGGCAGTGGGATGGGTTGGGCTTGAGGCTCGCAGAGATCTCGTCCAACCTCAGCGATTCTATCTCCTGGATACTTGAAATTAAGCAACCGCATGTCTGATGGGTGCATCTGTGTGCACAGACGTCAGCTTGACAGCAGTGGTCAGCTCATTAAGGGTTTTTATTTGTTGCATATTGACATCTCTTCGTGGATAATCCATCTCGGTCTGCAGTGCCTGGAGGTTTTATTAGGGCTCCCGAGACGGAGATGCGGCAGATATAATTGGCCCCATGCCTCGGCTGCTCCGTCACACAGCGGCACACGGTGCTGTGTGATGCTGCACACCTGCCTGAGCTGCGAGGCTGCCGGTCCTCTGGAAGATGGGAGTAATTTGGGATCAGAGTCCCACTTACTGGTGATGTAGGCGGTCGTTTGCTGTGACGCTGGCAGCAGGTGGCTTGCTGCAAAAGCTTCCCCCAGGTACGAGGAGGATGGGGGAGCGCTGGTGTGTGTTGTGTAGCTCATGAGGCTTTGGGACTGCAGTGAGCCACTTGGAGGCTTTGTAACTACGATGGCTGTAATTGCTTCAATGAGTCCTGACAGCAGCTAACTTCCATTCCAGATTCTAACTTGAATGCAGCGTTACTGGAGCTGACAGGTGGCTGTTTGAGCGTGGTCTGGCTCCGAGGCTGTGCCCAGCACCATGGCAGAACCCAGCCTGGTGGCTGGGAATGTGTCACCTTTCCTGCATGTAGGAGAGGTTGCCCTACAGGACAGTGTATCTGTGCTCCCAGGCAATGGCTTCCCAGGCAGAGGGAGGCTGACCCCTCTCACCTCCTGCTCTCCATCTCTTTGCTGCTCTGTAGCAGCTCCAATTTACCCCGCTCAGGTCCCCTTGCTTTTTATTTACTCTCCGCTTCTTGAAGTCGAGTTCTGTTCCAAAAGCAGCTATAAAAAATGGCCTCATTACAGATCACTGTTTACTGTGTCTCACTGACTTCCCGTTCGGATGTGCTGAGCTTTACAAAGGGGGGGGGGGGGGAAGGTGCTCTGTTTTGTAGGGCCAAACTCGTGAGCGCCTTGCAAATAGGAACCTGCTGCAGTTTTCCTTCCCATCTTCCTACAGCATCGCTGGGAAAAGACATCATAGAGCACCCCGAAACCTTGCTGGAGGTGGAGGCAGTGCCCTCTTTCTCTATTGGCTGAGGTGATGAGGTATGATGTGACCCGAGGCTGAAGGCTCCTGTGTGCTCTGCTGGGGCAGGAGGTGACTGAAGGTGTTAGATGGATCCTGAGGGCTGTGCCAAGGAGCATAAAAAGCAATGAGGATGTTGTTTTTTCCCCTGTTGAATGACTGATAAGAGTTAAATACCTGCCTTCAGTACCGTGCAGGAGCAGCGTGGTGAACAGTCGCCTTGAAAAACACAAAGCCCCAAACCCAGGCTGTTCTGTCACTCCTCCATTTGGGACCAAGCTTGGAAGCTGCCCTTTCTCTCAACAGCATGCTGATGAGCTGCAAAAAAAACCTTCATTTGTGCATCCTTGGTGGTGTCCCATTGGGCTGGGGTAGCGCCAGGCAACAGACACCTCAATGCTTGGTTCCTGCAGGACAAACTGCTGTTCTGCAGCAGTGGTATTGAGCTGCTTGGCTGTGGCTGAGTGCTCGAGTGAGGGATTAGGCTGCAGGATTTGGGGCTTTTGCTGGACCAAGCCAGGTGTGCATCAGGGTTGCGCTGCTGAGAGGAATGGCTGTGCAGCCCCGGGGGCTGAGCATCACCCCCTGCCTGCACCCTGTGGGTGCTGCAGACCCAACGCTTCCTTCTGCTCCTCCGCAGCCAGACGGAGCCCGGCTCTTGGCTGGGACAGAAATGTTGCTTCAGACTGACCTCAGGGCAAGTTGTTGATCTGCTGCTTTGTCCATTCTTAAAGAGACAGAGCCCTTTTCTCAGCACAGGGTTGGAGCCCTTGTGGTACTTCTCCATTCGAATTCCTCTGAGCTGAGCCCTCCTTAAGGATTCCCTCAAACTGTGCTGATCCCACAGCCCTGTTTTCATTGTTAGTTATTTGTTTTGAGCATGGACGCATCTTCCTAGAGCTGCATGGTGACTTTCTTCCTCCTTCCTCATGCTGGCTTTGCCCACAGTTGCATCCTTCACCTGAAACAAGCTGAAAACGCAGCAGTGAGCGCAGCTTCCCTGCTCAGATCCCACCCCGTGCACTCTGCACCCCCAGGATCCTGCTTTATCCAAAGCTGTGTTCCCTCTGAAGTTGCTTTTCTAAGGGGAGGGAAAGGCTTTCTTTCTATCTCAGGGCAACTGCTAATAAAAATGAGAGTTTTTACAACTTCAAACCTACTGTTAATTAAATGACTATTCCCAGCGTTGCGTTCCCCTATCAGGAACAGGACAGCCTGGAAATGCTCTGCTTCTAATAAAAATGACTTTTTTTACACTTCTTTTTTTTCCCCCTCCTGTTTTCTTTGGTTGCAGCTCAGTGTTGTGTTCCATCCAGTGATGCAACCCAAGGAGCGGCCGCGTTTGTCCTCCGCCCTCTGTGAGCTCTGCAAGGGGCCGAGCAGAGCTGTGCCAAAGCAGCGAGCAGAGCACGGAGCTGTGTGTGCAGCAAAGCTTTGCTGCTGCTGCAGTTGCTGTTGGGGCTGGGAGGTGGGGACGAGTTTCTTATAGGTTGGGTTCATCAGTGGCCCTGCAGCTGCTGAGCCCTGTGAGCAAGGGTGCCTTGTGTGGGTAGCAGAGCTCTCCCTAGAGCTGTGATTTTGCTGTTGGATGTGGGGCTGTCGAGGAGTTAAGCTGCCACAGGCAACTTCTCTGTTTCTGGTTATGTTCTATGAATATTCGGCTGATATTCCTCCTGGGATGTGAATCCAGACCATTCTGGCTGAGTGCAACCTGATGGGTCTCCTCCTTGTTAGCAGGAAGGTTTAGCCGGGGTGTAACTGTTTGGGTTTGTCCCTGTGGAAGCCCTTCAGCTTAAGATAAGTGGAACATCTGAGCCTTTTTTTTCTTGTTTCCTTGTGTCAGAAGGTGTTCGTGCTCTAGAAAAGTCTGAATGACTCCAGCAGAGACATTGGACAAATCTGGGCTCAGATGGGTCAGCTTGCTTTGCAGATCCTTAGCAGAAGTCACCGCAGAGTGCTGTGTCAGCCACCAAGATTCTTGGGCTGCCTGAAAAGCCCTGCAGAGCACATCTTGCAACATCCTTATTGTTCAGGGTCATTCCCTTCCCGAGGTGCCCGATGCGATGGCTGGAAGCCTTTTTGTCACCAAACAAAGGCTGCAGCCTTCCCATTGTCTCCCTTCCTCCCGATGCGCGTTGTTGCTTGGGTGGCAGGAGATAACGCAGGATCTGCTCTTGTCGTTTCCTAACTTGGGGGACTGCCCTGTCTGGGCAGCCAGCATCCAGCTGGAAGGTCCTCCTTCGCCTCCTTGGAAAGCCACCAGCCTGACTCATATCCTGACTCGCTCTTCGGGTCTGGCTCATGGGTGGTGTGATGGAGCAGAGCGTTGCCTGCGGTAGAGACCCGCTTGGAAATCGGCCTTTATTTGCTGTGACGCCACTTGACATCTCAGGATTGAATTTGCCAGGTCTGCAGGACCCGGGGAGCACCTCTGGTTGTGCGGTGCCCTGCGTGCCCATGTTGGGAGCAGCGTGAGCCCGTGCTGACAGCTGACCTGGGGCTGAACCTGGTGCAGTGATGCAGATGTTGACAGCTGTGCAGGATGCGATGACAGCGGGGCGGAGTCAGTGGGGTGGGGGCGATTCACACCTCGGCTCACGCTGCCAGCTCTGCCTTGAGAAATGGGGGAGGTGAAAAAGTTCCTCTAGAGGAAATTTGCTCTTTCTCTTCAAGCCCTGTGCTTTAAAGCTGATGGAGGGGGGAGTAAATTGGCCTTTTTATAGCATTCATATCTTTTGCTGTGTTTTATAGTAGCTTGCTGCTAAATGGAACATCTGGTATTTGAAAGGGAGTGGGCAGGGAGCAGAGCAGACCGAGAAGGGGAGGAGCGGGAGAAGTGATTTGTGTTTGTGCTGCAAACACAGAATTGTCTGAGAAATCTGCTCGGCTCCATGTGCATGACAAAAGCATTTGGCCCCACGGGAGGGAAAAAAAATGCCCGAGCCTTGAACACATATCCAGTCTTGCTGTGGGGCTCGCAGATGGGGGATGCTGCACAGTCGCTCTGGGAAGCCCCATTGCAGTGCTGTGCGGGGTCAGGCAGTGCCCTCACTGAGCATCAGCAGGCTGCTCTGAACTGAGACAGGCTTTAGAGACTGGTTTGCTTTCTAGGAAAGGCAGTTTGGCTGTGTTGGGTTTATCAGATACGTGGAGTGTTTGCAGGAGCGACTGCGTTCACGTAAGGGTATAGGTTTGCCTTACGGGGTTTCCAAGGCAGGGTTCACCTCTGGCAGAAGCAAGGAGTGGGGGAGATGGATGTGACCATAGCTGTATCTTTATACTTTGTTACGTGTTTGTGGAGAGCAAGTATGTGTCGAACCCACACAGCCTGGTGGTTCCTAGGACAGGCAGTGTGCCCCATACCTGGGGCAGGCTTGTGTGCCTACTGGGACCCAACGTGCTTATGGGAAGCACTTCTGCAAGTGAGTGATCTTCCAAGAAAGCTGCTGGTGAGCCTCAGGAGGAGGAAAACAAACAACTCTCATCTTGGAGAGCTGTGGGAGAACCGTGACTTTCAACAGCAAATAAAATCTATAGTAAACCCAAGATGTTGCTTTGAAGGGTTTCCCACTTTGATTTCATAGCCCAGCTTCCACTTCTCTATCCATGCTGCAGAGCTTTGAGCTGTTCTTTGGGGCTGCCAGGGAGGAGAAGGGCTTTCCTTGCACGCCATTCTTTGCTCATTCTGCTCAGCTCTGGCCCCAGTGCTGGCAGCAGGGAGCACCCAGAGGAGGGCTGGATGTGCAGTGGGGCTCCTCCAAGAGGATTTTCCCATGCAAGGTCGCAGGATGTGAAATGTGGGCATTGCACTGAGGTTTGTGGAGTAGCAGCACTGGGTGCCAGGAGGTGCTGTTCCCAGGGGAGCAGCCAAGCAGCAGCTGGCCCTGCTGCTCACCCATCCCGATGATTCACCCCATATCTCTCTGCATGGGTCATCTCCTGATTGGGAAAACATTTGGAGGCTCTGGAGCATGCCCTGCATCTGTGCAAATATTCTGTGTAATGCAGATTTTATGTGTAATGCTGAGTATTGCTATGTAATGGGCTCCATCACCGCCGCTTCCCAGCGCTTGGCATGGCACCTCTGTGCATCATGCAGTCAGCATCTCCCTGATGGGAACTTGGTCTGAGAGTGGTTAAACATTCTCATCACCTGATAGCAAAGCATGTTTCTTGCAGCATGAACAGTGACTGCGGTCAAAGGCTGTGAAGGAGGAGAGATGAGGCTGTGATAAGGCTGGGAAGGGCCGCTGGCATTGTAGGGAGGCTGTGCTCTGCCCTTTCCTTGTAAGGTTTTGCAGCCTCATCATGTGTGGGTGCATGTCACAGAGCTTCACCTGCACTTAAGAACACCTCAGTGCTTTTCTTAGGGGTGACAAAGGTTAGAGGTGGTTCCCCTTGTCTGGGCAGCCTGGTTATCTCGGAAGGCACAACGAGGAAGCTTTAATGGAACTGCAGTGTCTGCTTGAGAGGGTTTTCCTTAGCCAGGTTGTCACAATAAGCATTTCTAATTAGACAGATTAAATTCCCGATCTTTGTGCGCCTCCCCCCGCTTTCCCTCTTTAATTATATTTGCTAACGTGTTTAACAGCTTTCCCTTCAGAAAAGAACAATTTATGCAAAGGTCATAAACAGATTCTGGCACTAATTACTCCAGGAGTTGCACGGGGGAAATCAATTCCTTGGGGAAAGCTAAACCTTTCGGGGCTGCAGCGGAAGGGGCTTCATCTGTACGTGCACAAAGCCAGGCACCCACTCAACAAGTCAGCGCATCCATGTTTGGGCCCAAGCTGTAAAACCCACGGGGGGTCTTGTAGCTGATTTCTTTGAGTTTTGGGCCACGTTGATGGATGGCATTGTCTCCTTTGATCCATCCATGTTTGTTTTGTGGGTGACACCCATGGGTGTTCCTGCTGGTGAGTTTTTGGTCCCGTTCTGCTGCTGGTGTTTGGTGGAGGAGTGGGATGGGGCTGAGCCCCTCCCCATCACAGCTGCTCGCTGCCCAGCCTGGCTGCTGGGCTGGGTTAATGGGTTTTGTCACCTCCGTGTTTTGGAGCGGCTGCAACATCTGTTCCTAGTGATAATAAAGCAGTGCTGAGGGGAAATTAGCATACAGCTGCCAGGGTGGGAGAGAATCTCTATAGGAAAAAAAAGCAGAATTTATTGATGGGAGATGATGCTTCATTGCATTTTCATGATTCCTGGTGGTTTTGGCAGCATGAGCAGAATCTGCTCCTTTGCGATGGAGAAGGACAATGCCACAATGTGGGCTTCTGATGGAAATTCTAAATGGAAGTGCCCCATGTTCTGGTGCTTCAGCCAAAACCAGGAGTCCTTCTGGCTCCTGTAGCTCCCATGGTGCTGCATGCCGTGGTGCTGCTCTGCCAATAACCTTACATTGAGGACTGGCTCCATGCAGGCCATTAAACCCCGTTTCTGTGACTTTTTTCCCCCGGTGTGTTTCCAGAAGACCCAGATCCTGAAGTTCTGTGATGCGAGGATTTAATTCTCCCTTAAGGGAAGGCAGACAAACAGGCGTTGCCGTCGCTGCTGTGGGGAAATGCGTAGAAACGTGACTGAAGTGCTCTCTGAAGTCTCATAAACTTGAGAGCAAAGTTAAAATAAGCAAGGTTTAAAATGTATAAAGCAGACTGTTAACGCACAACAAGTGGGTGGCGTTCTGCATCCCCCCCTCCTTGTGAGATAACTTGAAGGGTGGAGGTGGGGAACCGCCTTCAGCATGGGGACCCACCAAAATAAAGCTGGAGGAGTGAACGGTGTTATCGCTTAGGCAGGAAAGCTGTGCTTTGCCAAGTGGGGAAGGAGGAACTGCTCGAATCCAGCTCAATTTCTTCCCAGCCAGTTCTCCTAATGACAGTGCAGGGTGTGCAGATACCTTAAGAGAAAGACGAGGTGCTGGGTAGTGTTATTGCTCCGTACAAACCTGTCATACAGCTGCTCAGCACTGTTATTTGTGCTGCTCCAGTAGTGCCATGCAGGAGGAGCTCCCTGCAGGTGTCTCCGCACAAAGGGGTGTTTAACTTGTCTTTGTGCTGGAGGTAACGTTAATCAATGCTTGGGTTTGTCTCTGTCAGAGCATCGGGCTTTGTCGTGCTGGAGAATACACGTGGAGCTTCCCTGGGGCTGTGTGAGCCCTGCTTGGTGCTGTGAGCACCCTCAGTGGCACACAGGGCTCCGTTCTGGGGTCTGAGCTCTGCTGAAGGCCTTCTAGTGCCCTCAGACTCGGGTAGGAAGGATGCAGGGGATGTGTACATCCTCTGTTTCTCTCCTTGGGTCCTCTGGCTGTTGTGGCTGCACTGTTCCTGCTGTGAATGGCAGCTTTCCTTTGCCAATTTTATTCCCCTCCTGTCTCTAAATAAAAGCAGAAACAGCAGTAGGAAGGACTTGGTTCTGCCAGATGGTTGCAAGTGCTCTGAAAAAGAGCGGGTGATTACAGGTGTCGCTGTTTGCTTGTAGTGTTTGGGATCTGCAGGCTGCCCTGTAGGGTGGTCCATTTGGGTGCATGAGTCCAAAAAAAAGAAGTCCCAAAGCAGAAGATGGAAGGGCTCTGTGAAGGCCCTTCTGTTCCTGGGAAAGCTGAAGCTGCATCTCCCTCCGAAGGCTTTCTTCCCCTCTGCGAGGCCTCCAGATCTCCATCAACCAGATGCTGCTCGCTCCTTGAGTCCTGGAGGGGGGGAATAATCTTCGTAGTGGTAGTTTTCTTTATTAAAAAGAGTTGCATTTTGCTTCCAGAATGCAGCCAGAAGCCGTGATGACTTTGTGTGGAATGTTCTTTATTCTCCCCTCCCTAAAAGGCATCAGCAGTTGGAGAGCCGCTCCTCTGTGGAGCTCAAGGAAGTGCTGCTTTGAATAAGAGCTTTTTGCATTGGAAGCTGCACCTCAGAGAGATGCTTTATTTCCCCCGGTGTTTATGGCCATGTAAAATACTCTGTAGCCTTCACTTTTCTTCTGCAAAGTCTCGTTTGTGGTGTGCGGAGGAGCGATTTATTCCTAACAGCTCAGCCTAATGTGTGCCGTAGTGATTTTAGCAGGAGCTGGACCCGTCTTAATGTTTGCTGCAGAAGATCTAAAAAGCATCACATTGGCTGCTCAGCACTCCTAATGACTTCTGCTCGGGGTTGTGCAGAGCTCAGTGCATTTTATCATAGAATCATAGAATGGCCTGGGTTGAAAAGGACCACAATGATCATCTCGTTTCAACCCCCTGCTATGTGCAGGGTCGCCAACCACCAGACCAGGCTGCCCAGAGCCACATCCAGCCTGGCCTTGAATGCCTCCAGGGTTGGGGCATCCACAGCCTCCTTGGGCAACCTGTTCCAGTGCATCACACAGATCAGTGCAGTTGTTCCCGTGCTGAGGAAAGGAGGGTTGGGAGGTGAAGTGTGTGTGCAGGGTGAGGCCGGTGTCACAGCTCAGTGTGCAGCCGGTTTGGAGGCAAATCGTGACATCTTCACAGCCCCTGAGCAGCAGATCCCTTCTCCTGTAATGTTTGCTCTGCCTGTGCACGGTCTGGTTGAGTTCTCAGTGTGTTTATGGAAGCAGTTGCTAAGAGGATTAATTTAAAGCAGAAGATAACTTTTCATTAGTTGTATGCAGCTTAAACAGTGGAAATGAGTTCATATTGGGTGGCTCTAGGAAAATAGCACAGGGTTGCTGTCCAAAACGGACAAAAGCAGGCTGCATTTAACTGCGTGTCACTTAGCCACGTCAATAAAATAACTTTAATTTGCAGGTCACTGGGCTTTTTGTGTTCTTTTAGGGCTGCTGCCTATCCAGATGTATCGACCGGCTCCCATTTGAAGCTCTGAGTATTGTCCTTCTGCGTCCTGCCCATTTCCAGCGCTGTGAAGTGGGGTGGATGGCTCTGGGAGGAGTGAGGGTTAATGGCTGTGCTGGGCTCAGATGCTGCTCCCCACTCCCATGCCCCTTCTGCTGAAGCATTAGCGGTCCAGCCCAACAAGTCCCCAGGGCCTCATCTCCCTGCTCCTCTCGTACCAAATTAATTAGACCAGCACAGCAAAACGAACCCTTCCCTAACGCTCTGCAGATGCAATTACACCCTTCTACAGAGTTTATTTTAGATATTCCAATTAGGAGAGTAAGCTGTGCTCGTGTGTGCTGTCTGGTGTAACTGTTGCTGTCTGGCTGGTAAATACATCATTAAATTCTGCTTCCAGGGGAAATGCTTGTCCTAGTGGAGCACCTGCGTGTGAGGTGAGACCCGAGTCCATGCAGGGGTGGGGAGAGGCGGCTTCTGAGCATAGCTGGCTCTTCTCAGCTCACAAATTGCACTTAACTTTTTTCTTTCTTCTCTTAAGTGAGTGTCAGTTGAAGATTCCCAACTGTCTGCATTTCTACTGAAATATTCAAACAGAGCATGGTTTCTTTGTGGTAGGCTGCGATACATCCTTGGCAGTGCATGTTGTCATAGGATCAGTGAGGTTGGGAAAGGATCGCCTAGTCTGAGCATCCACCCCTCCATACCCAAAGGAGGCCTCGCCTTATGTGCTAAGCCAAAGCTTTAAGCTGTTTGGCCAAAACATTGGAGACTTTGGGCAAGAAGGGCAGAGCTCTGGGCGGCCTGGTCTTCTCATGGTTGGCAACCCTGCACATAGCAGGGGGGTTGAAACTAGGTGATCATTATGGTCCTTTTCAACCCAGGCCATTCTATGATTCTATGAACTGCACTTCTCCATTTCCACCCAGTATTAATATCAGGGCGGGGCACCCGCCGGGCTGGTTGTAAGGTGCTGGATTTCTGCATCCCTTGGATCCGTTCTTTAAACGTAGGGAAGGTTTCTAAACCCGTCTCTAGCCTTGTTGATGCCAGCACTGAATACAGCCCTGTTGTGCTAATGCAGCAGACAGGCAAGTGTTACAGGCTGGAAAGAGCAAGACAGGTATCAGATTAGAAAGTTGTGTTGATCTTGTTACATTCCCAATGTATTAATATCCAGAGCCTTATTTCCTATAATCTGTGGGCTCTTTCCTCATTGCTGGTTCTTTCTAGCTGGGCATCAACCTTTTTCAGCAGCTTTACCTATGATTTACCTTCTGTAGCCCATTATCATCATGCGCAGAGCACGTTGGGTTGCTCACAAAGCTCCCCAATGTTTCCTTCGTTTTAGGACTCCCCCGGATGAAAGGTCATGGATGGGGACATGCCCAGCTCCATGCTTGGAGCATGTGCTGTGATGGCTGACACTCGAAACAAGCACGCCTTTGAAACTTCGGCACTCAGTCACAGCATAAAGATGCCTTCAGTTCGTTTTGGCACCGAATCGTTTCACAGCGCAGCATTAATTTTGGCCGGAGTCTCTCATTAAATCCCACTTTGCAAAAATAACTGGAAATGGAAAGTGATTGCTCTCTCTTTTTTTTTTTAGTAGCGTGTTTTCTTCCTGTGGTGCAAACTGGGGTAACTGAGAAGCTGTAAAACTGGGCCTCAGTGGCACTTATCCTCTCCTTCCCAGGGAAAAGCCTCGAGTGGTCACTGTGGGGTCAAATCACAGATATGGGGTCTCTGGGTCTGCAGGGTTTGGTGGATTTAGGGGCCTTTAGCTTAGCTCAGAGCAGTTAAATTTCAAACCTTTCACTCTTGCAATGAAAAACAAAATAAAAAGAGGACAGACACACTACAGTGTCCACATCCATTGGGATAGCAGTGCACAAAGCCATTGGGATAGCAGTGCACAGAGCCCAGGTTCTTAAATAAGAACCTCCACAACCCACCATCACAGCTATGCTAGTGGGCTCCCCATCCTTCCCCTGGTTGAAGTTCATTCTGATTTGTACCTCGCACCTATATTAAACATGATGGTTAACCTTCAGGTTTCCTGTCTCGGCCTCCCAAGCTTTATGAGACTTACCGTTGCTATTCGGTTAATTAATTTCCTTGCAGTTGAAGGGGAGAGGAACTGATACCCTGAATGCAAATCACAAAGGCAGCCAGAGTGCTTTGTGCAGTAAGAGAAGCGGTGCTAATGCCTGCATTTGTGGATGGCTTTCCTTTCCCTAATATAGAGAAATGGATTTGGAGCCATGAGGAGAGAGCCAAGCAGGATTTGGGGGCTGAATCTGAAGCCTGCTCAAATTGGAGAGTCATGGGAGGCTTCTGCTGATGCCTGGGCAGTTCTGAGAACTGAGCTGTGTTTTAAGACTTGGAACTCTTCTTTCAAATGTTGGATGTTTTCTGACTGTCTCTGCAGGGAGGAGGAGCTGAAACGCAGGGCCTTCATCATCCCAGCTGGTCGCTCTCCTTTCCCACTGTCCCTGCACACTGTGAAAAGGGCACTTAGTCAGCAGTTTGCCCTGTTGTAATGGATGTGGCCAACAGACACGTGGCTATGGGAGTTACATGGTTCCTCATACAGAGGGAGGTGGTGGCAGAGACCTCCGTGAAGGCAAAGCACATTGATTGCATCACTGCTCCGAGCCACATCTGTCATGATGTTTGTTGCTTTATAGAAAGCAATCGAGTCGGACAAGCAAAGCTTGCTGTGCTAAATGCATGCTGCCTGCTCCTGATTTACTTTCTGGTCTTTACAAAAGAGATCCCAACAGGGCAAGCTGTGGGTCTGAGGTGAGGCTGACATCCCCTGGGTCTCCCCTCTTGTTCTTAAAGATGGGTGTAATGCAGTAGGCTGCGTGTCTGGTGAATGTCCAAAGCAAAAGCTGAGCCACAAGCAAGCAAACAGCGGCAGAACGCGTGAAGCCAGAGGTGCTCTGGCTGCTGCGTGCAGCTCCCATGTGCCACCACGATCAGAGAAACATCCAGAGGCCCATTAAAAGCACATTGTGAGCTTAATCTTGCACGGTGCAGCCTAATCTCATATGCAGGTCTGCATCAGCCATCTGCAATGTGAAGAGTAGGGCTCTGGTTTTAATTACTTGTTGAAGAAGAAGCTGGGGGATATCTTTCAGCATCATTACCCGGTGCCATTAAGCTGAGTTTTTGGACTGTTTGTTGTCTGCTTCCAATAATGCCATCCCAGTCTCCAGTGTGTCATTTAGGAACAGTTTCTCAATGAGCCCGCTGGCAACCAGAGGGCTGGCAGCCTGATTTCAGCAAGGACGCACAGGTAAATGTGGGCTTGGGCAAAGCCCAGGCAACAGCAAGCTCTGTTCTCTTCTGCTGGGACAAACCAGAGCTTCATGTGCTTCAGCACTGATGTTGATGCTGAGCTGTGATGTCTGGATCTTGTCAGGCAGCAGCAAGACTGGACAAATCATGACCCATTAGAGCCTTTCAGCCTCCCAGCATTGCCATCCTGGAGGTATCCAGGAGAACAGCCTTCGCTGCGTATCCAATTTCTAAGATTTCTTGCTGGCACTTGTATCGAAATGACAGAATTTTGCAATTGTTCCAGGCCATTATGCCCTCCCTCAGCAATTTAAAAGGTAAAAGCTGCAACAAATGCAGGGTTATAAATATTTCTCATGGCTGTGTTCCTGCTTTTCAATCGCGCTTTCCCTGCGTGCGCTGTGCTGCTTTGGCTCAGTGGGATGAATGCATCAGGAGATGGGTTTGTTCAGCACCTCTGATTCCTGGCAGGTAACCTGGCACTTCTTGCAGGGAGCAAAACAGCACATTTGGTTGTAATTTCTAAGGCTTTGTGAAGGGGAAGCAAATCTAATTGGAAGCGGATCACCCCGAATCACGCCTGCGTGGAGAAATGATGCTTGAATAACGCAATGGCAGCTCGTACAAGCTCTTGCCAGAAAAGCCTGCTGGATGTTGAAAGATTGCATGCCACTGGTCTGATATCAGAGCTTTTGAAATAAGATTTCCTAGGGGGCTTAAAACCAAAAGCACGCAGCATCTGCAGCAAGACAGATGTGTGCCTCGAGCTGGGGGCATGCCTGCCCCAAATGGCCATACTGCCAGCTGAGGGGAGGGCCAAGATAGCAGTGGACGTGTAGGATTGGACTCAGATGGGCCTCATAAAATTGATACAAAGGTCTTGAATTCAATATGTGTATTTGGTTGTTACTTCACAGTAGTCTGAGTAGCATAAATGATTTTGGAGTCAGGTATTACAGGCATCTAATGCAGTTCCCACCCCGTGGTATGTTTCTAAAGTCAGAGCTTGTCTATTCAGCATCTTGGTTTTAAACAGAATAAAGGTTTTCTGCGTGTTTTGTGAGCCAGCCCAGACTCGCAGCTCCCGCCCGGGGTTCCCTCTCACAGCTCTGGCCCCAGTGCTTGACATGACAAGGGCTGTTTTCCCCACTTGGCTGCCATTGCTCCTCTCAGGGCATACCGGAGCTGTTCTCATCTCTGTCCTGTCAAGAATTCATCACGGCCCAATTCCTCACCCAGCCCAAGGAGCAGAAAAACAATGACTGCTTGGAAAGTTCTGTGTAAGCATATCATTCCAGTGTAACCCTATATACAGTTACGTAATTACCCGTTTTCTTTAACAGCAGCTGGATTCTGCGTTACAATTTGATTGTCATGGTTGGGACCAGCCCTGTCCTAAAGCTGCTGGCCAGAATGTTCTGAATTTTCTTTGCTGTAAGCTCAGTGCGTGGGAAGGCATCTGATTTCTTGATCAGATACAATAATTTCTTTCTTTTTTTTTTTTTTTTTACCTATGGTTATGTTTCATGCATGATGAAGCCCTGGTGAGGCAAACGTGAGCTTAGGACTTCATGTCAAGAGCAAAAGCCGAATGATTCCTCTTTATTCCTGGAACCGAGCTCCCTGATGGAGCTGTGCCTCTTCCAGCAAGAGGAGAAATGAGCTGGGCTTAATGAGTGCAGCAGGGGACTCTGCTTAGGGTGACAGACATGGGCAGATGGAGCAGTGCCTCTGAGCCCCTGCAGCTTCAGACCTCGTGTCTTGCTCAGCCCAAGCCAGGATTTGGCAGTGTGCTGCTTATGTGCCTCAGAGACAGCCCAGTGCTGCTCTAACCCTGCCTTGTGTGGGAGAGGCTGAAAGAAGCCTCTTTGTGTTTGGTCTCTAAGGGATGTGGATGACGATGCAGGTCTGTCCCGGTCCATGAAGGCATGGCACACTGCTGCTGTCCAGGCTGGTCCTGCCGTGCAACATGAAGGCAGCCAGGGAGGGGTTTTCATGTGACCAGATGCTGATTTGGGACAACCCAAGGGCATCTATCAGCCCAGGTTTTTCCAGGATGGGTAGGGATGCAAATTCTCTTCTTTATTCAGCAAACAGAGCTTCTTCCTTCACTTTCCTAACACTAAGAATGTGGCAGGTTCCTCAAAGCGGTGCTGTCCTTCACCCAGAGACGTCTGAATTTCCCTCTCTCAGAGCTGGTGAAGACTGAGGCCTTCAGAAAGGGTTGGGCCCATCTGCTTTTCCCAGAGCTTGTGCTATTCCTTTGCAGATTTCTTCCTTAAAGATCAGTCTCTTCCTGCAAGATCAATCTCCGAAGCATAATCAGCATGGAGAACTGAAGTAAGGTTTTCTAAATCCTCAGTGCCAAGGTTTCAGTGTGCTGGGTTTGCACCCCGGCTGCACTTGTTGCAGTCGATGGGTTTTGGCAGCCCTGGGGCTGTGTGGGCTGAGAATGGCAGATCTGCAAACACCTCTGATAGAAAGGCTAGGGCAGGTAGGTGAAGCCTTTCCTTTCCCTCTGCTGTGCTGGTTTTCCCGTGAGGAGCTTTGCCTGCAGACCTGGGAGGACTTCACAAAGAGGGGAAGTGCTGTCCCCGGCTGCGGCCGGCTGCTTTCTTTGGGAAGTCACAGCTTCCTTCCGCCCATTTACAGTCCCTGTGCATCGCGGTGGCAGCGCGGCCCCGCGGGCTCCCCGGCACGCTCACAGCAAACCTTCCTGGCCCTGCTGCCAGGGATGGCTCAGCTTCCCTCCAAGCTCAGGGAAGGTCACAGATGCCGTCAGAACGCGGCCCCTTAGGACATAAGGGGTTTGGCTCTGTGTTTTCGTTCCCCTGCCCTAAACCACGAGGCGTTACCCCGCTCCCTCCTCCAGCCCTGCGTTGTCATCTTGGACTCATCGGACACCTGATGGGGGTTTTGTTCTGGATTTTTCAATTTCATTTCTCACTTTTCTCAGAAAGAGAGCATATAGTGGGCGAAGTGAGCCTGCTGGCCCAGCCTGCCTCTGAGGGTTTGAGGTCAGCAGAACCCCCATAGGATGCAACAGGTTGGGCTTTTGCAGCTCTTACAGCGCTGGCTTGGCCTACACGGGGACTTTCCCCTGTGCATGTCAGTGCATTTCTTCTGCATCTCTGAGTAATGTGGATTTAATCATTTGATGCTACGCTGCGTCTCTGATTCTTCCCACGTCCTCAGAACATCAGCCACCTCGGCGGTGCCTGCCCCCAGTCCGCTCCTTGTTTCGGTAATTGATGCTTTGTAGGAAACCCAGGGGCTCTGCTTAATGTTCCTGCCGGCTCTGGCTCAGGAATGGCTTTCAGCAGTGCTTGTGTCTGTAACTGAGCTTTGTGACTTTGGTGAATTTAATAGGTTACTCTGGGACCTCCCACTACTGCTATTTTTTTTTTGGTTTGTTTTAAATTGATTTTACAATGTTATGCGTATTTGGGCATCCAATTCAGAACCTCTGTATTGTTCTCTGAGAGACCTCTCTGAAAGCCCACACGTTGTGAGCAGCAGCAGTTCCCACAGCTGCCCAGAGCTCTTTGCTCACTGTACCTGTGGAGGAGCAAGGAGAGCAGCAAGCACAAGGCAGGGCAAGGGCTGCACTGGGTTCCTCCTGCTCAAGGCAGGTGCTCCTAATGACTGTGCTGTCCCTGGAGGATGAGACTTCAGTGACACCTCGAGCACTGATGCTCCTTGTTGGGAAGCACCTTGGCTTGCTTCCCCTGTTCTTCCCAGTGTCCAGCAATCGGTGTTTGCTAGAAGAGATGATCCCTCAGGTGCTTTCCTAGGGCTAATCAGGGCTTGTGGGTGGAGGTGGGGAGACAAGCTGTGGTGAGGTCAGTGCTCATCAGTGTTTTGGGCTCATTAATCAGACTTGCTAAGTGGAATTTGCCCAGTCTGCGAGGCTCTGAAATGGGGAGAAATAATAGCACTAAATTGTTTGAAAAATAATTTTGTTCTCCACTTCTCAGTAGATAAATCTGCTGTCCAACAACCTGAAATTTAATCTGTCCATCTAAAGTAATTGATGAGCTGCGACTTGAATCCAAATGTGAATGGGAGGGGAGTTTTTCTGCAGAGATGCTTTTGTATCACTTCTGCAGCTGCTGCTTTCTGCTAGAGACAGTGGGATGGAGCAGGGGAGCACCAGAGCTGCAGAAGGTGCAGGGCTGCTGTTTGGAGGGGGACATGAGCTTCCATTGTGCTCATGGCTTTAATTACTGCTCCCAAAATTCTCTGGTAAAGCCTTGATGTGGAGGAGAGCTAGACCAGGCAGAGACATTTGGAGAGATCAGAAGGTAAAGGTCATGGTTTAATGAGCGGCTGTAAATGCAGGGTTCTGGTAGCTCCAGCCCTATGGATCCTGATGGGTACTTGGATGCTCTTAGACTTTCTCACTGCTCCTGACTTTGAAACAAGCAAAGGGAGTGTCAATAGCTCTGTGCTTCAGCTGGCTGCAGGCCTGCTTGTGCATGCTCCTGCGTGGCACTTATCTGGGCTTCGTCACTCCTGTTGCTGCTCCGTTAGAGTAGCACGTGGGGAACTCAGCATGACTCAAAGTTATCCTTTTGTTTTCTTAAGAGGTTTAGGCTGCTGCATACCCGTTTCACCACTGATGATTGCAAATTCCATATTTTCTCAATGAGAGCTTTTCCCTTCCCCGTTTGTGACGGCTGCGATAAGCAGATGCTCACAGCTCCCCGCTGAGGGCTTACTTTTCGCCTGGTGTGTTTGGGCTGTGTTGGAAGCCAGATAAGAGGAAATCTGACATCACGGTCAGGAAGTGCTAAAGAAAGTCACTTTCGTCATTCGTCAGTGGGTTATCTAAAACGGTAAGGCTGCAGCATTCCTTGCATGCTGCAGGGCCCATTTAAAGCCCACGGCTCTGGACGAGGTTCAGCAGCGTGGCTCCGTGCCCGCTCACCCAGAATTATTGTACGTGGCTCCAGAGCACTAACCCAGCCCTGCAGTCGCTGCTTCCTGAGGAGACCAGCTCTGAAAAGCTGTGAGCTTTCCCATGATCCCACGCCAATGAACCACCTGCCCCACTTCTTCCTCTCCCTGAATTCTAACGCATCATTCAGTTTCTCTCAGGGATCCCAAGTCTTTCACTAGGCTTGCACCAGCCCAAATGTAGGAATTGGGGTCTGCTGAGGAACATCTTCCAAATCCCACCCTGGGCAGTTTGGTTGCTCAGCAGACACTGCAGTGCTCGCAGGCTTCATCCCAGAAGCTGCTGAGGAACTTCCACTGCGCCCCGTGCGCGGGGCTGCTGTCATCCCACTGATGTGATGCTGAGATGGCACTCGCCGAGTTTGTGCAGGGCTGGCAGCAGTTTGTTTACCTTCCTGCAATGCCGTGTGCTGAAAAATAAGCAAATCTGTTCTGAAACTGAGTGCGTGCAGGTGTTGGGGGCCCTTCTGCAGCCAGCATGGCTCGGGGGCTGAGGTCGCTGCTCATTACCACCCTCAGTAGCGATTCAGGGTATTTCGTTTCTCCAGATGTTTCTTGCTCCCATTGCTGGGCCTTCTCAGCGTGTCTTTAAACAGATGATGGGGCTTTCCATGGTGCTTGTCGTCCCTTCCTCGATGCTCGTCACTGTGTGAGCTCGGTGGCTGGCTGTGTGCACACGGTGTCTTTCTGCAGATGTCACCTGGAGCTGTGCGGGGTGGCTCCTGCTAACTCAGCAGCTGGTGGCCTGATGGCTTCCAGGTTTGAATTGGGTGAGCAAAGGCACTTGGACAAGCCCATGCTGGAAAGAGTATTTGGTTCTTTCCTTCCTTACCAGGGACAGCCCAGGGTTGGGAGCCTTGCCATGGTGTGCTGGCTTGCTGTTAGAAATGGTCAGGATGAGGCATTTCATTGCCTTGGACGTGCAGTCTCTGAGATCTCTTAGAAAGGAGGCAGTGTGAAGCTGGAGCTTTTCATGGGTTTGAATCAAAAATGTGTTATGTGGAGGGTTCAGGATATCACATCCTTCACCTTCAGCTCAGCTGAACACCAATGCTATGCAAGTCAATCTGGAGTGAGCCCTTCAGCCATCCCTTCTCCCCGAGCCCTGGGACCTGCAGGGAGTGCTCTGCAGAGAAATGCCCCTTGCTGTGTGCAGTTGTGGCTGTAACCTGTGCCGGTCACGTTCAGAACTGGAGGCTTAAAAGGATTTAAAATAAACACGTGCTTTGAAATCTGAAATCAATGGGACTGCCTTGTGAGAGCAGTCATAGGCCTGCTGCAAGCAACCGGCGTGCACGGGATGTGAATTCCTGCAGGCACCCAGAAGACAAAGTTGTTTCATAACCCATATCAGAAAGAAGTTGTAAAGCGGTTCCAAAAAGCCTCTCCGTCTAGACAGGTTATATTTACAGCAGCGTTTATGTGAAACAGAGGAATGCCCCAGAAAAACAGAATTGTTTTCAGTTTCTGCCTCTGGTGCTTGTTTGTCTAATGAGAGCGCTGATGTGATGGCTGTGCCCAGTGCTGGGAGCTCGGCTTCATGTGGAGGGGCTGAAGGGGAGGAAGGGTGACGGGGTGTGGGTGAATCCATGTGTTGGGAATGAGGTGGTCCTGCAAATCCATCGCCACCGACCCGAAGCATAATCCTAAAGGCAGTGATGCTGACGTGCTGCAGTTGTGCTTACAGATGCAATGAGTACAACTTGTGCAGGGATCTCCCGGCAGGAGCGTGTTGGAAATGGTTAAAAGCTCAGCGCTGGGCTTCTGTAGACCCTTAGCTGTAATTTATATTTGGGTTAAGGCTTGAAAGGGAAACATTCTGGCTTGAGTTTTCCAGCCTTTCCGCGGTGTTACCTTATGTTTGAACTGTGAAAGTTGTTTTTCAAAAGGGTGTTTGTTTCTGGTGTGCAGCTGAGAACACAGAAGTCCTATCAGGGCACCAGGAGCCGACTTCTCCAGGAACAACAAATAAACCAACGCCGTGTTTTTCAGTGCAAGTCCCCAACTTCATATTAACTTGCCTCACATGTGAATTTACCTAGGGGAAATCTGTTAAAATCCGTGCCCGTCTCGCTTAATTTTTTCTCCCCTTTTATATTTTCCTTTCCCTCAGTTCCTCTGCTTGAAGAACATCCGAACCTTCCTAAAGGTGTGTCACGACAAGTTTGGGTTAAGAAACAGCGACCTGTTCGACCCCTTCGACCTGTTTGATGTGCGGGACTTTGGCAAGGTAAGAACACAGCGCCCGGGGGAAGGGAGGGCTCAGAGCTGCTGCTCCGGGCAGCTCTGCAGGTTTGAGCCGTGGTGTTATGAAGGTGGGAAGGCTTTGTGATTTTTCTGAGCAAATTCTGTGCCTTAATCCATGGCTTGTGGTAGATTGGATGTTTGGGGGCTGATTCTGCTGTGTGCTAGTGAATTAGGGGAGCAAGCACTCGAGCTTTGTTCAGATTGCAGAGCCTCTGGGATCAGCCTGTAAGTCCATGATGGATGGCTTTTTTTGGGGGGGGGGGATGTGCTTCAGGTTTTCCCCAGGTGTGTGTGTGCAAATTGTGCACTGCCCATCCCCAACTGCTGCCTCTACCACAAGCAGAACAGCTGTACCGAAATCATTGTCAGCTCTGTGATGGGGCTGGGGGAGTTTCTGAAGCGGTCAGGAAGTTTCATGCTAAGGCAAAATTAGCAGCAAAGTGTTTGTGAAAAATGCATGTAGAGGGTTCCCCCCCTTGCTGGGTGCTGGCTCTGTTGGTGCTGTGTCACCCAGACGAGAGGACCGAGTGCATCCTGGTGTTGTGCTGCGGCTGATGGGCAGCACTGAGTGCTGTAGGAGCCCCAGCTGTGAGGGAGGAACATCCTACACGGTTCTGACAAGAGCCTGTTGTTCTGCTGCCTCTGCTTCTGACATGCATGGCATCAGGAGTGCGCTGTTACTCTGATGGATTCGGGGCTCAGGGAAGCTATTACATGGGACAACTGCTATATTCTGCAGTGGAAAAGGTGTGAAAAGATTTATTAAAGCTCTCTATTGTTTTACCTCCTCGGAGCTGCCAGGCATAAGCTGCTTGAAGGCATCTTCTCCGATTATCCAAAGCGTAGATTTTCACTGCTGATGGGGATGTATTATTCGATATTTATTGCCTAATTTATTTCTGGACCATTATCTGGAATGTGCAATCACAGGGGCTTGTTTTATGAGTTTTTTAATTTATGAAATACAAGGCAGCTCTTGTTGCTCTGGGAATAGGAGTGCACAGAGGGAACCTTTTGGGCTGGGGAAAGAAGCGCCACTAATTAAAACGCTGCTTTATTGTCACGTTTCTCTTGCTCTGTGCTGCTTCACATCACCATAGGAGCCCACTAGCAGAGCCTGGCGGGATGCACTCCTGGAACGTGTCAGCTGAGCACAGCTTTGTTTCCTTTGTGTCCTGGTTCAGCTTCTCCTCCTGTTTACTTTGCAGAGGTCATTGAGGACTTTGCAGCCTTTGGTCTGTAGCAGGGGAAGGAGATGATGTGCTGTTTGCTTTTAACCCCTAACAGTGCCGTTTTTGCTGTTTTTCAAGAGGCTTTGGAAAGGAAAAAACTTATCACAAACTTCAGAGAGGCCCAAATGTACCTGGTGGCTGGGATTGTGCTCGCTTTAATGCGCCTTATCATCTTCAAACAACCTCACGTGGTCTGCGAGGCACAGGTTCTGCACACAGAAATCTCTTCCTGCTGCGGCTGTCATGAGTTCGGTGGGACGTCAGCTGCCCTGAGTCCCTCTCAGAATGTCCCCATTGTTTTTGCCACCTTTCATTCCCACTCGATCCTCAGATCTGTGTTCAACAGCGGCAAACCAAATAAACAGGGAAAAATCTGCAGCTGACCGCAGCGCCTTTCCGCTTTGAGCCGCAGTCCTGTGAGCAGAAGGAGCCTTCAATTCACGTTCCCACTGGCCAAGGGCAGACTTCACACACAAAAAATCCACCCTGAAGCCATTCATTACTTATACCAGTAGTGCGTTTTGGCCTGTGAGACACTTGGGCTGTGTAAGAGACTTCTGGAGCGGTGCGTAGGAATTAAGGACTGTTTAATTACACAGGGAGTGTGGTGGAGCCGTGCTGGGTGGTTCCTTTCTGAGCTCCTGAAAGCAGTTATTTCTCTCCTCCAGTCCTGAAGGCTGGTTAGACAGCAGTCACCGACAGCTCTCAGACTTGCTGCAGTGTGATTACCAAACTGAATGTGGCAGTGGGGACTCTCATCCCTCCTTGGGCTTTAAGCTCAGGAAGTCGCTGCTTCCTTGCTGCCAGCAGGAGAACAGCTGGAGAAATGGGATCGCTGGCCACGTGGGCTGCTCCAGCCCAAATCCCCACGGGGCTGAAAAGATCCATCTCAGCCTTCATGGGATGTTGGGTAATTGGCAAGCATGGGCTTCTGCGGAATGGATGTGTCATGGTTCTTGTAATCGGGGCTGCAGTGTTTCCCAGTTACCCCAGGGAGCTGAAGGGCCGCTCTCAGCTGCTCGCAGCCAATATCTTCCTGATGTCCAGTTGTTTGGCAAGCCCTCTGTCGCGAGGGAAGGGCTGTGCTTCGCAGCGTGGGTTGCCAAAAGTGACCTGCAATGCTGACTGCCCACATTTCCAGTTTGTAGACGCCTTAAAAGACCAAAATGTAGAAAACAATATATTCTTTTAAACAAGTTGTATCACAGCTTTGCTTGGGTTTGAGTCCTTTTTCCTTGAAAGGGGCTCAAAAACCATCATCCACAATAGGATGTATGAAACTGTATGTATGAAACTGCTCCATGGTTGCGTTGACTGCAGGATGAGCTGGCACAGCTTTGTCTGAAATGAGGGTCTGGCATTGCAGGGGTGCTGTGCCCAGCCCTTGCTAACACAGCCCGGGTCCTGGAAGAGAAATGAAATGAAATAAAGCCTCGGTGCTCGTGTACAGCATGGTGCTGCGCTGCGCTTCATGCACATTTAATAGCAGCAATGATATAAAACGCAACTCTTATTGGACTTGCTAATTTATTGGCACCGACTACGATGAGATAAAATGTACATAAATATGGATTAAACTCTTTATCACTCTATTAGTCAGCATGATAGCAGCAAGGTTCATTAAATGGAGTTACTCGTTTTCAATAACTTGCAGTAATGTACCTTCTTTTTTTTTTTTTGGAGAAATATAGTTCAAATATTCATAAACCCACGTAGCGTGCCATTTGTTAGCCTCCCACTCCTCTCTGCTTTCCCGACGTCTGTTTAATTGTCATCACTTTTCTTTAGAAGTTCTTGGTCTGCTTGGAATAAAGCTGCACCCCACGTGCTGCGTACGTACAGCTGCCCCACGGGAAGGGGCAGCAGCACAGTGCTCGCCTTCTTGCACCCTTTGCACCATCTCAGCCACTCAGCAGCTGCTCCGTGGGGCTTGGATGTGTGTCCAGAGAGGGATCCTATGGAGGCTGAAGTGCTGAGTGCTGTATAAGTTGCAACATACGATGTGTGCAGAGGGCAGGATGAGATGCGAGCAGCGTTCCCCAAAAGAAGGGTGTGTGTATTTCTTTTAAGCTCCCTCGGGAGCAGCAGTGTAACCGGCCTGCAAAGAGTGCATGGAGATGTGCGTGCTGCTGGGTGCTTAACTCTGCATCAGCTTGGATATTGGGATGGAGAAACCAGCTGGGAGAGGATGTTGGTTCTGTGGGTCTGTTTTGGGGTGGGTGGTGCTTTGCCCGTGGTCAGAGAGCACAGAGCTCAGAGCCCAGCAGTGCAGGGATGGTTCAGGGAGCTGCTGCAGGACGCAGGGGGTGCAGGCTGCTCCTTGGGTTACAGGCTGGCTCACAGCAGGTGCAGTGCGTCCCGCAGATGTTTTTGACCCAAGCACTAAAAGCGCGCACAGGAAACCCTGACGCTGAACTTCCCTATAGCAAACAGGGGCAGATGAATTGCTGATCTCCGTGGCTGGCCAAGCGTGCACCAGGTGGTGCGTTCTGCCGTGCACAGACCTGCTGCCATGCTGGCCATTGGAGCTGCAGCTCTGACTGCTGTGAATTTCCCCCAGCTCTCTTATGGAAGCTGGAAGCTGAGCGCTGTGTTGTGCCCTGTGGTGTCCCCTCCTGTCCCCAGCTGGGTGAGAGCAGAGGCTGTGTACCCCCCTGTCCGCTGGTGGCCCTCCGGCACCAAGCCCAGCAGAAGCTTCTAGCTGCACGGTGACCAATAAGCTCTGCTTTTTCCCTTTCCTCTCTCCCCTACTTGCAAATCTGCACTGTTTATAGATGCACAGCTTTTCGGTGGAACCGAAAGAGCCAGAAATGTTTGTTCTGGGAAGCTTTGCTTTCTCTCCCCCCCACTTCTTGGCTGCTTTCCCCAGTATTTTTCCAAGGGGTCACATTAAGGGGTATTAAGTTTCAGATCAAACAAGCATGGCAGGATCTTTCGTAACTCCCATGGTCTGCATGGGAGAGCAGTTCTCAAAGAGCAGCTGAATGTTGTAATGTGTGAGGAATCCAAGGTATTGATCAGAACATGGATAAATGCATATTCCTAATGTGTATGAAATTGATTTTCCTTTAGTTCCTTCGCTTGGCTGAGCTCTCCTTGCAGTCATATTAGACAAGATTGGGGTGAAAATGATGGTTTTTACTTCGGAAAACCTTTGAGCAGCAAGACATCCGCGTCTCTGCCTCCACAAAGGGTTTTCCTATTGTTTAGAAAATGTCTGGTTGCATTTGACCCCCGCAAGATGTTTTTCCTTTATTATGTCATCGGGCATTTGTGACTTAATGACTTGGTGAAGATCATCGTGACTGAGAGATGTCCCCAGGCAAAGCGAGTCCTTCTATACTCGGCGCTCCGTTGGTGCATCTGGCATCACTTGAGCTCAGCTGTTCTGTGTGCATTGGCAAAGGAAGAAAATCCAGCCCAGGTCGTGTCATTGAAAGCAGTCCTGGGATAAAAGGAGGTTCTTATTCCATAATGAGCCGGGGCTCTGCTGTTTCTTTATTAAAATCTTCCCTATGTTTCCTAAGCTCTTGGAGCTGCAGCATCTGATAGTGAGGCTGTCTCAAGGCCAAACGTTTCAGTTACAAAGAATAATTAACATTTCTTGAAACAGATTAACATGTGGGTGTAACCCTGTGTAGGCAGAACGCGCCAGAAGCGAAACTCAGCCTGAAAGCACTGACACAACCAAATGCCACCAACCTGGGGTAGCTCTGCATCCTCCCCCTATGGAACAGATTTGAGGAAGAAAGGCAAAAAAAGCTTCTGCAGAAAACTGATTCCTCCTGGGCCAAAGGAGAGCGGGCACCAATTGGTGCATCACTGCCCCGTGCCTGCAATACCCACTGTGATGGTGGGACCTGCTGCCAGGGGAGGGGACAGCTCTTGTGTGCATAGAGCGGGGGGACCTATCTGGGGCTCCTCCTCCATTGGCCCTTTGCGTTTGGACGGTCACTTGTTTGAATAGAAACGTTAATGTTTCACAGCAAATCAACATTGCACAAGGCAGGGGAAGAGAGGTGGTGTATGGAAAGCTCTGCTGCTTGGCAGAGTGTGGGTTTGGTGAGGTGTGCGCTCAGCTCTCCCAGCAGTTCCTGCCTTTCCAGCACAGCTCCGTGCACCAGGGCTGCCCTCCTGCTGCCGCTCGCTGCCAGCGAGGCTTCTCCTTTCCATCCCCCACTCATTCAAGGGAATTAAAAAGAAAAAAAGCATCTCGGAGTATTTTGTTCCACTCCTTCAAAATGGGCTGCTTGTTTGTCCTTGGAGCCAGTCCAGGGTTTTTTTTTCTTTCCCCTTTTCCTCCAGAAATGAGATTTCTTCTGCTCCCTCTGTGCTTCCCATGCCCCATCCCATTGGGTGCAGAGTGGTGGGGGCTGCTAACCCAGGGATGGTGTCATGGACCTGCACTGTGTGCCCTAGGGCACTAATATGGGACCTGGTGGTTTGATTTCATCTGCCGTGCTGGCAGGGAGCAGTGCCCTTTGAATAGGTTTGAAAAGCTTCTCTCAGCATCACAGGTGAGGTCAGGGTGATGGAGACATCTGAAAGCCATCTGCATGGGCTGTCTGATGCTCTGAACTCATTTTCCCTTTGGGAGAGCTGCCTCTGCCCTTCCAGCTCTCGCAGACTGCCAGGGTTTGAGGTGGGTGAGGAAGAGGAGGGAGGCACGGAGGCTGTACAAGTGTCAATGCTTTGCTGATGAGGTTAATGAGCCTCGGATGGTGATGCTGCAGCAAGTTCATTTATGTTCTCAGTCTTAATGGGGTGTGTGTAAGTGAGGCATTCTCCTCTTCAGCATCATTTTCATCCTACTAATTACATATTAAAGCATAATTGTGGTAGCAAGGAAGCAGCCCTAATGCACCCTGAGTAAAGCTAATGGGCACACTCTGCTCAGTGGGATTTGTCAGGGCTCCCTATCCCAAGCCTGTCTTTAAGAATTTTAGGAATTTTTGCTCCAGTGTGGAGTTGGTAAATGTTTGCAGTCGTATCTACCAAAGAATAAGGCAGTGTGGGAGAGGCTGGCTTTGGAGACTTCTCCCTGGCTAACAGATGGTGGGGATTTCACAGCCTGTTCCTTAAGTTTTGAAAAAGGTGGTGAATATTTCAGAGGAAGGAGCTTATGTGCAAATGGGCTGGAAGTAAGGCATGTATCAGGGCCAGCAGTTTGCGTGTTCTCCTGGGACTTGGATGGGGCATCCCTTCCCAGTCCCCAGCCAGGGCTTCATCCTGCTGCCTTGCTGCTGGCAAGCGGTGCCAAATATCAGGGGAAAAATGAGAAGCCATCACACCGTACATAGAGCTTCCAGCGTTGGTGCCACCAGCGTGCACTGAGAGTTGGGGGTCCCAGAGGATCCCATCTGCAAGCACTGGTTTTGGCAGCAGGATGGGTTCCTCTGGGTGCCTGCAGAGCCCAGCCAACCCAAGGTTGGTGCTGGAGCTCTGGTGTGGGAGAGGTGCTTGCAGAGACACGGTGTGATGCAGTGGGCTCCGGAGCATCTCTCTCTCCTGTCGCTACGACATACCTGAGTCTGATGGGTTCAATCACTCTGCAATGGCAAAGAGAAACTCCGTCTTCCAAACCAGTGGACTGTAAAGATTATTGAAAAAAACTGAATATATTTCTCTCACGCGGAAATACTGCTTTAGTCCCTGTACACAGAGATTTATCAAAAGGACCTCTGTGCTCCAGAAGCAGAGCTGAGATCACAGTTCATTGCAGATGTGAATTGAACTGGCTGAGACCCACTTTCATAAGAATATGAATAACCATTGTACAGTGGCAGTATATCTTGAACCCTACGCGTCAGTTCTGCTCTGAGGCTGCCTTTGGAGACGCTAGATTTGCACAGCAAATTAATTAAGAAGGCTAAAAAAAAAGTAAAAATAAAACAAACCCAAATTTTCTGGCTCCTGGAAATAACATGAAGTTGGCTAAGAGGGCTCTGTGATGTTGGGTGCTGGGGAGCAGCAGCAAATGGAGTCCAGCAGGTCCCAGCGGATGTCAGAGATGGATCTGTGTAGGTCTGTTTGGCTTTGTTTCCTTTCTCGACTGGGATGTTTGATCCCACTGTAAGGGATGTTGGATGGGAAGCTAATTTTAAGCACTTTCAGCTAATGCAGCTGTTGTGGGTGTGCTGATTTGGTAGACCTTAGCTGACAGCTCCTCCTCGGAGATCTGGTTTCTGGACCAAGAGCTCAATGGGATTAGATGTTTATGATGTCTTAGATCACACACAGAGATTTATTAGTCAGTGGGTGATGCTGTGGTAAGGCCTTGAAAAGTCTGGAAGGGGAAAGACCCATTGACCTCGGTGGTGTTTTTGAGGTAAAGAGGAAAGCCAGGTCAGGGTCAGCAGCCCATGTTTGGTCTAAGTACCAAACTTTATTGAAAAACATACATGTGTAGGAAAAGCTGCAGTTGGGAAGCAGAATAACTTTTGGTTTAAATCCAACCTGCAGGGAACCATGTGAAGGGCTCTCGCCTGAAGGCCCCGCTGTTTGCTCAGCCCATTTCCTCCATCAGCCAAATCCCAGCGCGCTGCCTCCCGCCCGCCCCGTCGCCTTTGTTCATAACATTGTTCTAATTACTGGAGTGTGAAGAATTGACTCTTAAAATGCCTCTTGGCAAATTCCATTTGCGCACTGATGCCGTTTCCCAGCGCCGCAGTCTCGCCGTTAGGGCTGGCTGTAGTGGGGCTGTGGTCTGGGACTTCTCTGCCCTTCCTGGGAAAAGCAGGACATGATGGGATCATGGGTGCTAATGGGGGTCAGAGTGGGAAATAAGAGGGATTGGGGAGGAGGATCACTTCTGTTGGGCTCCCATTGGGGTGTGCATTGGCCATGCTGTTTCTCCTACCTCAGACTAGCAGAAAGCATAGTTTTTGGGGATGGCCTTTTGGCCTTGCACGTATCTCTGCCTTTTGGCCTTGCACATATCTCTACCCCACTGTATTGTGCAAGAATTGGAGTCCACTGAGTAAACTTAGGCACTAGGATAGAGGCCAGTGCTCTGCCACTGGAGCTGTGGGTGCAAGGACCCAGGAGCAGCTGGAAATGGGCTGCAGAAGTGAGGCTCTGCAGGAAGCCAGGCTCTTAACCCAAACTGGGATGTTTGTGGGGGCATTCTGATGTACATATCCTCTGCTTGCTCGTGATAGCTGTCCCTTGAGGAAGGGGCTCAGTGCTTCTGTCAAGACCTTTTGGCCCTGGCTCAGTGCAGCAGACTCTTGTGCACGTCATTTCTAGAGGACTTTTGGTTTTGAAGTGGGTAGGGAGCTCTTGAGTAATGCTTTGGGCTCTTCCTGCAGTTGTGAGGGGCTAAAAACTTAAAAATAAAACTGAAAGCTCAGTTAGCAAGTAATTGCAAGGTTCCTTGGCCTGAGGCTTTAAGAAAAATGCCGAGGAGGAGGTTTTCTCCCTAATGTTAGAGAGTGGGCAGCTTTGGACCGTCTCCTAACTCCTTGAGCACTTATGGTAGGTCTGTGCAGCAGACTGCTGCTGTGAAATTACAGGTTGCTGCTGTCTGGGTTTCCCTCTTCCCGAAGAGTGCATTGGCAGCACAGGAGCCAGGCCGGCAGGTCTTGGAGAGGAGAGCTAGGATAGATTGCAGAGGTCATCCTCCCCTGGACCCCATGTGTGGCTGCAGCCAGTTTCTGGTATATAAGGAAGTCTAATTGCCCATCGTGGGAGCGCTTGGTGCACACACCGACACTTTGTAATGTGCCTCTTCTTGGTCAATGACTCAGGGAAGAGCAGTTATCCTTCAGAGGAGCAGCAGAGCCTGAACCTTCACTTCATTACCATGCTGTTGTGTCAGCTGCTCTGTTTTAGCCCTGAAAGGGGGAGAACTAGAAAAAAACAAGGTAAGGCTGTGAAGTCCCACCGCTGGCTAAGCAAAGGAGAATGGTTTGTGGCTGGAGATGCTCAGCGTAGGCTTCAGCAGGACTAAATGATCTTAGTCGCCTTTTCAACCTTGACAGTCCTATGGTTCTTGCTTTCACTGTGGCAGAGCCCTTCCCAGCACAAGAGAAAAGCAGTGCTGGGAGCCCTGGGAGAAGGTGGCACTGATGGAGAAAGCTGCTGGGCTGCATGAGGTGGAAACCTCCACACTGCTGTCTGCAGTGGGCACTTTGCTGGCACTTTGTGCTTACAGGAGTGTTTCTGAAGCTGTGTAAAATGATCAGAGCCCGTTTAATTTCAGCCCCTTTGCTCCTCCCAGACACTTCTCCGGCTCTGTCTTTGCCACAGATTGGTTTGTAAAGAGGCAGCGATCGATTGAAGTGAGTGGGCACAGATTCCTGTTGGAGAAGCTGTGGGGAGGACAAGCAGATCTTTAGATGTCAGTGGTTTTGCTCAGGTCTATTTCTAGCTGCATTAAATGCATTTTTTACCCTGTTTTCTTTGGAAACATCAATGAGTAATCGCCACAGCATGGCACACTTAGGGAAAAGTGAAGCACGGCTATCAGTCTGAGTGACCCTGCTCAAAGGAAGGATGGATGAGAGACGTTACTGGTAGTGCCCACTGGGCATAGCGGTGCAATTCAGCCCTCAGCTTTACCTGAGTGTTTAGTAAAGCCAGTCAGGGGAATGATAAGAGATGCAAGATATGTGCAGGGAAAGTGCAGGTGATCCTTCCAGTATGTTTGTCTTTTGGGTGATGCAGCAGGTGTGAAATGGGGGGAGGGTATTTGCATGAGTGTGGAAGTGTATCCAAATGATGGCAGGAGGAAGGGGCGATGCAGAAATCCCTCTTCGTGGCTGGAACCAAGCTAATGAGGGCTTATCTTGGAGATTAACTGAACATTGTTTTGCTTTTCCTGCCATGAAAGTGAGTTCCCTGAACAGAATTGCTCTACAGGTCTGCACCATCTGGGGGAGATGCACTAATTATGATAAACCCATTTAAATTCCCCTTTGTGTTTTGGAGGAACAGTAACAATTCCCCTGGTGCCAAGCCTTCTCTTGCTTTGTTAATACCTGGTTTTTGAGAGTTTCCTTTTTCCTTCCCTTGCTCAGGGCTGTGGTTTCGGGAAGCTCTCAAAGAGATTTAGTGAGTGCATGCACTGTGTGCCATCAGCAGGGGCTGCACATCAAAGTGAAGCACACGAATAAATATTATCCCGACTTGAGGCTACTATTTATTCTTTCTCTTCCAAAACAAAACAAATTCATACATGCCTTCCCGAGGCTTGGAATTAATAGTTTGCTGTTTACCACCGTGGCAATGTCAGCACTTCAGTGTTTGCTCTGCTTTGCTCGGTAGATTTGGGTTTGGACAGCCCATCTTTGTAGGGTTTGGCTTTCAGGAGGGTGTTGAGTGCTGTGTTCTCTGATATTCAGTGCTGCCTGGTGTCAGGCATCAGCCCCACCAGCCTTTGGGGCTGCCTTGTGTGGGCTGGAGCCGGGGGCACTGCCTTGGCTCCACGCAGGAGGAGCCGCTTTGCACAGAGAATAATCAAATAAAATTATGCCATCCAATGTTTTATGTATGAGGCAGCATGGGCTGTCAATAAGCCTCTATGTTTTTTAATGCAGACTCTCTCTGTGTTTCTGCTGGTGGCTGATGACACCAATTAATTTTATTGTTTGGAAATAATCTTCTGTGGTGCGTGATTTGCACAGCCCTAGCCTTATGCTTTCTAATGATTTCTCTATTAATTTCACCGCTGCCAATAAGCTGAAGATGCCTTTCAAGTGGAAAGGGAAACATGACCTAATGCCACGGATAAAAGATTAGCAAGAGCAAATTAAATCTCGGTTAGTTGTGTTAGGACCCTGGCCCATGAAGGCAGAAGAGCTGCTGGAGCGTGGCGGTGCGTGGAGAACCATGAGCCTCTGGGATGGAGGGGTTGGGGGTTGTTCCTTTGGAGCCCATTCACAGCCTGTTGCAATGGAAAGTGGGAGTGCAATAAGAGTGCACTGAGCAGGGGGGGGTTCCTGGCTGGGACATGGGGATGGGTGGCAAAGAAGAGGCACAAAAATGACTCTTGGTGATGATATGTTGTATGTGGATGCACGGGAGTGTGGAGATGTAGTTTTGCTTTTTCAAGAGCTTTATAATCAGTGCAGAAATAGTGTTTTCATCCCTTATTATTCCAGTGTGCTGTTCCTTGGGCAATAAAAGTTTGGCCCCAATAGCTCTCTGAGTGACATCGTTCAGTGGGGATGGTGGCGATGGGCTGGTGGTTGGACTTGATGATCATAGGGGTCTTTTCCAACCTCAGCAATTCTATGCTTTGTATCAAATCATCAGCTAAAAAAAATCCATTGAATGCTGTTTGAGGGCTGAGTGGGAAGGCTTTGGGCATTTCCTGGGACGGGCCACCCAGTGAGGTGGAGTCACCATCCCTGGAGGTGTTAGAGAAGCATTTAGATGTACTGAGGGACGTGGTTTAATGGGGAAACATTGGTAGTGTGGGTGGATGGTTGGACTAGATGATCTTGGAGGTCTTGGAAACAACCTTGGCGATTCTATGATTCTAAATGAAGCAAGAAGGGGAAAAAAAATCAATGCAGGTTGTCGCCAAAATATTTATGTGAAGGCTTCTATAAATATACAAACGTGAGCATGCAGATATTTATTGCTGTAGTGTTTTGGTGGCTGTGATTGCCATAGAGCGATGCAGGCGCCGCATTGAAATGCGTGGCAGAAGAGTGGCTCACTGAGGAGATGGGCTGAAGGACGGTGGTCTGAAATGCTTGATATTCCCTTGGATGCAGCCAGGCTCTGGAGATGCTTTAGTGGTCTTTGTAATGGTGATAACATGCTTACAGCTGGATCAAAGCCCGAGCGTGAGCTTTCTGCTGCCCTTGGATTTCTTTGCACTAGGCTGAGGCTCACAGAGCGGTGTTGAGCCCTCCCGTAGGGCAGGTACAGCCCAGCCACAGCTCTGACTTCACAGAGCAGCCACCAAATCTCCGAGCCTGCTATTTTCTGAGCCAAAACACCACAAAAAAGTGAAACTTCAGGTATTTTTCCTTCGCTCTTCCAAAGAAAGCAAAACCTTGCAGAGGAGCAGCTGTCAGGAAGAGCAAGAAGCAAAATGAGCAGAGAAGAAGAAAGTGCTTGCAAAGGCCCCGGGGCAGAGCGCTTGGGTTGCACCTTGGGTAAATAGCGCTGCAGTACCACGGTGATGCTTCCCCCCTGGATGCTTCCTTCCCTTTCTCACTCTTGTTGGCTCTAATCTTCCAATATTATAAGAAGTGACGAGTAATGGAGCTCTTGGCCTTTTTAAATATGTATGAACTTCTCAGGGAACGCCGGAGAAATGAGGAGCGACGGAGACGGATAGCAGATGTGCGCTGGTCTCACCGCCGTGTCATTTACAGGGCTTTTTTTTCTGGTGTCCTAAGTCATTATTCATAGGCAGAGCATCATGTATCCGTGCTTTTCATCTACGGATGATTATTAGTTTAAAAAAGAAGGCTGTATCTGGGGCGCAGCTGTGATTCTGTCACAGAAAGCTGATGCTGCAGTTCCACTTGCCCTGCCTTTGGCTTGTTGGGTCTTTGCTGCTAGCAAACAAAGGTGTTTCTGCCTCTTGCTGGAGTCGCTCGGGGTGGGAACTCAGGCACTGATGGTCTCACGGTGGTTTTTGTGACAGATTTGCTCTTGTTGTGATGGTTATTTGAAAACGTGGCTCTTGCTGGCAGGACACCAGCCCCAGCTTGGCCACGGGCAGAGATGCTGAGCTCATGTGTCTGTCTCCCAGAGCATCCCAGCTCCTCCGGGAGGGCTCAGCCTGACTCCCCACGAGATGCATATCAGCATAGAACATCTACTGCAACTTACATTTGTCATCATAATGCATGCAGCAGCACTGATTCCATTTTTACTGGGGAAGCGAAGCTGGCAAGGAGAGGAGCTTGGAGAAAGAGGAGAACAGGCAGTGACACAGTGAGATTTGCTGGCAGGGAGGGTGCTCATGTCCCAGGGTGTAACAGTGAGCGACGTTCCCAGGTTGTACGCGATGCTGCCGCCCTTTTATGCAGTGCTGGTGTTTAATAGGGTTGGCTTTTAGGCATGTGTTGCCTTTGCTTTTGCTCCCTGGGATCTCACGCTGTGCTGAACCCACGGAGGTGGTTGGCCCGCAGTGCAGCTCCGGGGGGCTGTGATTTTCCAGAAGCACCTGGGGAGGGGAGATGCCATCTAAAGAGAATTACTGCATTGCCTATCAACTGAAAACAAAAGTCTTTTGTGCTGTCAATCATTAGGAGGCTTTCTCTTGTCAATCCGGAGGAAAACGTCTCCTTCTCCCTTCTGCCAGGCTTCGCAGGGTTTCTCCTCCATTCAAACAGACCAGCGCTGGGGCCAGCTGCTGACTTTATCTAAAAGCAAAACAAACAAAAAACACACTTGGAATATTTTATCAGGTTTTAGAACTGAAAGAAAGAAGCAATGCAGGCCAGCAGGTGTCCTGTCCTGTGGCTGAGCCCAGGTGACACGTCATGCTCTCAAGCAGGGCAGCAGGGAGAAGTCTCCTTTCTCCCCCCCATGCTTGTGCTAGCATGTTCTGTGCGTGCTGCAGGAACATGTTCTGTTGACGAGAGTGAAAGAAGCTTGCTGTTTCTGCTCCCTTTCCCTTTTGCAAGATAACTTGCCTTCCTGCACTGCTCCTTGGTGCTCCCAGCGTGTGCTGGGGATGGGAGCAGTGCTGGGCATGAGGTTTGGGCTCTGTGGCACGCGAGCTGCCCCTCTGTGCTGCCTTTCGGAGCCCTGAAGCCTTTGCAGAATTGGGCTGTGCTCCCCCAGTTTCACCACAATGATTGTGTTTGCAGCCTCCACGTGGCTGTGGCACACGCCGGTGCCTGTGGGTGCCTGTTGGCCATCTGCTGCTTCCTCGCTGGGCAAACACGAGCTCTGATGGCTTTTTCCTGTAAACAGCTCTCTCCTGGGGCACTGTGCAGTATCAGGAACTGGTATCATTGTTCTAGAGAGCCGCATGTTTCCCTTTGCAGCCAGCTAAATATATGAAACTGCTAAATATATACGGCTGTCAGATGGAGATTCCATTTGTCTCTTGGCCCCGCTTGCAGTGTGACACCCAAACGTTGATCTCATTCTGTGCCAGGAGATTCACGGTGCACTGCAGTTACGTGACTTCGGTGCCTTTGGTCCATAGCCCTTTGCCAAGCCAAGGTGCAATACTTGGCTGATACAGGCATCTGCTTGTAGCAGGGAAGCCTGAATTACCTCTGTTCAGTTTTTGTTTGCGTGTCTTTTGCTTTTCTGCTGCCCAGCACTGCTTCCACTGCTCTGCCCCGGCACGTTGCCAGGTAGTGTGAGCGACTGTGGGCTGCCCCATCCCACGGGATGCAATGTGAGATAACAGAGCTCATGGCTCACACAGCCAGGGATGCTCTTTGTCCTTGGGGAAGCCACAGCATGCTGATGCCACTCTGCATCCTGAGACGATGCTCGTTCTCTGCTCCATTTGCTTTTGCTGCCTGACGGTTCTCCAGGGTTTTACATCAGCTATGTCTGTTTTGCCCCTCTTCTGTTATTTAAAAAGCTATTTTCAGAGCATGGAGTCTTGGAGCAGCCTGGGCTGCCTCCTGGATGTGCGGTGTCTCTGGACCAGAGCCCAGCGCTGGTGACAACCTGCCACCTGCACTGTGCATCTCTGCTGTAGGAAACACAACCGACTCCCAGAGAGCCTCCTGACCACCATCAATTCTTTACTCTTCAATGGTTTGTGAACCTCAGAGCCCAGGCAGGGCTGCAGTGGGCCGTTAGTGGGTGGTGACCCCCCCAAAGTCCCCCAGACCCTCCTTTGCAGCAGCCTCGTCCCAACCCATGTGCAAGCGCCGTGACTGCCTGGTGACAAGGACAAATGAGACCTGGCTTTTTCTTTCATTTCTCTGAGCGCAGAAAACGTCTTATCCAGACTTTTCTTTAGAGAAGACAAATAAGAGCAACTCCATTTTCTTTGTGTCAGTCTCTTTTTGCTTCTTTTCCCTCTGAACCATAACAAAAGCGCTGGCACACAGTGGCCAGTAATCAGCTTAGCTCCTGTTTTCTGCAGAACTCACTTCTGGAAGCGTGTGTGTCAAAGGCTCCGGGGCCACAGGCAGGAGAATGGCTTCAAGGTTGAATTTGCATTTCTGCTATATAAATTCAAGCTGCTTCCCTGTGCTAAGAGCTATTGCTTGTTGGAACACCACTCTGTAATAGGGCAGGGGGGAAGTTTGGATGGTTTGAGTACAAAGCCTTCATCCATAGCCCTGGGGAGGTGAGGGGGTTCTTGTCCCCGACCAGGTTGGGCTGTGATCTTCTGTGAAGTTGTGTGAGTCTCACCTGGGTACCACTTTCATCAGTAATTGCTCCTTTATGTTGCTTTACTCAAATCATGTATCCCTGTTTGCTTTGAGCCTGACGACATCCAGCAGTTAGCGAGCCATTGATCGCTGTCAGCACAAGCCCTTAGTGTTGGTTTGTACTCTTTTGTAATAATAATAGTAATAAATCACCTTGCATCTCTCCTCTTTCATCTTCAAATATCCTAACGCTTTTTGTGAGTGGCTGATTGTGAAGGCAGCATGCCTAGGAAACCTAGAAGGCAGGGCTGCTCCTGTCCTGGATATTGATGCTCTGGAGCCCCAGGAGATGCTTTGAGAAACACGGGACTCCCTCAGGTTTGAAGAACAAAGGCTTTCGCCTCTCCCTGTGGAGCTGAGGCATCAAAATGAGACCAGATGGCATCTGAAGCGCCTCAGTCTGACAGCCAGGTTTGTTTCAGCCCCGATGAAAACACAGGAGGTCACACTTGAGGAGCACGTGCTCCTCCTGCATTAGTTTCAAGCTCTTCGGAGGTCTCTTCCCTTTCTCAGTGCAAAAACTGGGACCTCGACTGCGCCCACCTCCAGCCTCTTCTGCGCCGTGGGTGGCTGGGTCCCCGCAGCCCTGCTCCAAGTGTCAGGTTTTGGGAGGATTTTATTTCCTCTTGAAGCGTTTCTCACCTGTCCTTGTTTAATATGAGCTAACAGAGGGTGCCCCAGCTCTGTTGGAGACGCTTCTCGAGTGCTGACTGAGACGTCACCGTTCCTCCCACGCATCACCAACACCTTGGTGCCTTTGTGCTCAGGAGAAGGGGTGCCAGCATCCAGCCAAGGGGCAGGGAGCGCCATGGAAAGGCAAGTTGATGCTTCTGGCACTGCTGCACAGCACAGCAGTGCTGTCACATCAGGGAGAGCTGCAAATCTCAGTTCTGAGGTGATCGTGCTTCTGTTGATAGAAAGGACGCAGCATGCAGAAATGCAACCCAGCCCTTCCCCAGCACTTTCCCTAGTGCTGCTTCTGGTTAATGTACTGAAAAAGGGTGTTTCTTCACAGCCTTCCCCTTCCTGCTCGTCTGTAAGGAGGTCTGGTGCCACCAAACCTGGTTCTGCTCCAGCTGGATGAGTTGGGTTGTGAGATGGCACTCACCACTTGCGTACTTCAAAGCAGGGCATTGCATACATCAGGAATCATAGAATCATTAAGGTTGGAAAAGACCACTAAGGTCATCAAATCCAGCCATCGACCCATCCCTGCTGACCGCATCCCTCGGTGCCACATCTGCCCTTTTCTTGGAGGAGATCTCCAAAGCAGGGCTCGCACAGCTGCACTAATACAGGTCTTCCAGGGCGGAAAGTGAAAACAAAACTGAAGGAAACAGTTGTCCTCCAGGAAATTACAGCTCGCAGTTTGATAATTGACCCCACGATGGGACTGTGAGTGATTGGCTGCGTTAGGGGATTGTGCGGCTCTCTGCAGCTGCCTTTTCTTTCCATCTTACAGCCCTTGCTAGCACCAGGCTGGCACTAGTCCCCTCCTGCTTTCTGGCGGATCGCTGCCCTAAATCACCCGCAGGCTCATTACCCACATTGGGAAGCCGCTGTGCGCGCCGCGTGGCTCCAACGAGCGCTTCCCTCCCGGGGAGCAGTCACTAATGAGGAGAGGGCCGTGCATCCTCCGTGCTGTCTGCAGGAGGGACGTAAACCAAACAGACAGAAAATCAGTGCCTCGCTCAGATTCCTGGCCTCCTCCACCTTGTCATGTGGGTTTCGGGAATCGTTTTAATCTGCAGCAGGGACTGCCTGACGGTATTAGGGTTTTTCAATGACTGTCATTTTCTTTGTTACTTTCAGGCTGGTTGTTTCAAAACTCATTACCCTTGGCATTTATTTACTGGGGCTGGAAGCAGCCGGCACCGTGGGCTCAAAATGGAAATTGATTTACGGGGACGGTGTGTGATCTAGAAAATGTCAATTTTTTTCCTCTTGAGTCTCTAAATTAGTTTTGATTCCAATGAGGTTTTATACTATACTTATAAATCAGCGCCGAAGTGTGTGAGCAGGAAAATTGAAGTGGTTGAGCAGTGGATCGGGGTTGTGGTGTTGGCGATGCAGCTGCGTTGCAGAATTCCACTCCCACATAAGGATGCACTGGGGCTGGGTGAGCAGCAGCGGGTGGTGGCTGTGATGTTCCCCCCGGGGAGGAGGCTGCTAAAATACCATCCGTGTGCAAATGAAGAAGTGAATCCTAAGGTATCCCAAGTGGGAAGGGACCCGTAAAGATCACCCAGGCCAAATCCTGGCTCAATGCAGGGATAGGTCAGTGCTGTTAGGGGGGTGAGGGTCTGTGTTTTCAGAAATGATTTGTGATCTAAGGAAACACAGCCCCCATGCTGAGGTTTTCGGGAGTATTGCAGCCTCAGCACCTCTGAGACCAGCAGGTCTCTACCAGGACTTGCCTCAGGCTGTGAAACCACTGACATCATTGGAAATTTGGGGTTGTTTGGGCTTGCATGCTAGCATTCACACCATGTGAGTTCGTAATGCACGCAGGTGCTCCCTGGGCACGCTCTGGGGTAGCTGATGTGCAAAGGTGCTTGAGGGAGGATTGGAAATGCAGAAATCCACCTTTGATCTGGAGCTTTCAAGTGTTGGGATTTGACACGCTGTGGAGTTAGAAATCTGTGTGGGCAAAAATTGTGTAATCTCCTCACTGCTTTCTTGCTGAGTACTGCTAGAAAAGCCATCAGAGAGTTGGAAAGCACCTTTAAAGGCCATCTGGTGCCACTCCTTGCATTGAGCAGGGACACCCACAGCTCCATCAGGTGCTCACAGCTTCCTGATGTCAGGTGCCTGCAGGTCTTCATCTCCCCTTTCTGCAATTGGTGTGGAGTTGGGTGCTGTGGGGAACCCCTCATCCATGCAGCGGGAGGTCGGTGTGCTGGGCTGGGCATGGCACAGTGGTGGTGAGCAACCATCCTCAGGGCCACACAGCATCCAAGCGGGAGCTGCTGAGCACACGGCAGCCAAGATGCTGGCTTTGAGCTCAGTGAAATGTAGGCAAATGAATGCATTTTCTGCCACTGGGCAGGAGCCTCTACCTGCTGGGCACGCTGCAGCACGTTGCTGCTGGGATAAGCTTGGTTCAAGCTCTGTCAAGTACAATATCATTTGTACGCATCGTCATTTTGAATCTCCGCGCTGTCTTTAACTTCTGCTGCTCTGCAGTCCATCTCTTCTCGCTGAGCCTCCTTGACAGCTTCCCTTGCACTCACAATTGATTTGTCGCACACTTGCGTGACTCTCTGCTTTTTATTTGCTCCATTTTTGTGCCTTAATTGAAACATGAAGGAGCTAATACGGAGACACACAGAGGATCTGCTGCGCTGCTCCTGAGCTTTCTGCTGACCCCAGAACCTTGTCCTGGAAACCTCCCAGTGTCACATGTCTGAATGAGGCATCTCCTTCTGCTGGCACCTCCCAGCCCCTGCTCGGCTGTGAAAACCTCGTTCAAGACAAGATGTGTTAACGCCGTGTTTATGGGGTTACTGCTGTAATCCCTGGAATTCACGCTGTGCTGCTTTGCTGTAAAGCATCCGTATGTGTCAGAACACCTTGCAAAGGGGGGAAAACCAATTTTCCTTTCTCCTTAATAAGCAGAAAATATGATGAGCCCCATATTGCAGCTCTTTCTACGAGTGTTCTCGGGGAAACAGTGCAGTAGTTGGGGCAAGGATTAGGGTGCTGGGCTGCACCTCTGCCCAGTTCTGAGATCCCCAGGTTTTTACCTGCGGGATTTCACAGCATTGGACATACGGTGTCTGCTGGCCCAGGCACATTTGGAGGCAGCTTCAAGTAAGGAACGTTCAGGAGCCACATGATAGATGTCCTTGGGTCATGGCAGAAACAAGCTGGCTGCTAGCAGGCTGGGATCCTCGTGCAACCAGATCTCAGCAAATTGCTCCCCAGGCAGTTGGTTCCCAGGGGTCCCGTGGCACTCAGAGCTCCATGGATGCGTGCTGCAGGGCTGGAACAACTGATGGTGTCAATATGAGCTGGGCTGCTCTGAGTGCACTGGAAAATTATTGAAGTCAACACGAAGTCTCGTAGCAGGTGACAAAGTGATCTCAACCTCATTGGTTTTTCTTTTTCCATTTGTGACACCAGTGCTGCTGCTGCCCTTAGCCCAGCAGGAAGCCGAGGGGGGGTTATTGGTGGGGAGACTTTTAGGTGGTTAGGAAGAAAGGCGTTCTGTGTACGTGTGGGATGCTTGCTTTGCTTTGGGTTTATTTAGCAAATGGTGGTGAGTTTTTTTTCCCTTTAATTGGGGAGATGTAAGCTTAGAGCAAATTTGAAACAGATGGAGTTGGTGACATCACCCTTTGTTTTACTCCTGTTAGCACAGATTACCTACTTTGTGCTAAATCCTGAGTTCAGGCTTAAGCTCCCAGGCCTCCTGCCCTTTCCATTCCTTTCTGTCTGCCTGCTTTGCTTCTCCATCACAGCTCCCTCCCCATATCCATGCGTGGTGCCCGCCTTGAGCATCACAAAACCATGAAGGTTGGAAAAGCCCCCTAAGGTCCCCAACCCACCCCCCCAAGCCCACTGACTGTGTCCCTCAGTCTACATCTCCAGGGATGATGACCCACCCCCTCCCTGGGCAGCCTGTGCCCATGCTTCACCACTCTTTACCTGCTCCTTCCAGCCCAGATCCCTTAAAGCTTTCGCCTTTCCTTGCCTGCCCCGGCTTAATCTGTTGGCTGCTTCCCCTGCGCTTAGCCCTGCCTTGCTACTTCATGTTCCTGTGCAATCATTTGCACTAGTGTTCCGGGCAGGGCGTTCAATGACCCGTGAAAAAAGCACCATGCATCTAAAGGAGCAGCAGCCTTCTGCCTGAGCCCCTGGGCCTGCAGCTGCCCTTGGGGTGCAGCCATGGGGCTGCGGGGGGGCACGGGCAGCGCAGTGCTTTCCCCAGCGCAGGGCAGGGCGTGCTGCCTGGCAGGGAGCTCCAGCAGGAACCCACTGCGGTGTGCTGGCAGCACATGAAAAGCCCCATCCACAGGATGTGTTTGTGCGTGTTCTGCTGGGGAGAGCAAAGGGAGGGCCGAGAATGGAAAGGAAGGGAGCTGAGTTAAGCTCTGCGGTGTCAAGTTTGTTTCCAACAAGTTTTCTTTTGTTTTCCCAAAAGGGTTAAAACTCTTTTTATTTCCCTTTTCTCCAGCAGCGCCCTTGGAGATATCTCCAACAATAACATCACTGCAGTCCTACTCGTGGTGCTGTGCTCATGTGACCGTGCAGTGGGTTGGGATGGATTGCCGAAAGCAAGCGCTCTTTTACCCTGAGCACCTGGTGGGGCAATGAATTAATGGGTTTTTCTGGTGGGAACAGAAGAAACAGCTTTACCAGGCTGTGTCCCAGCCGCTTCCATTTCCCGGTGCTGGTACAGGCAGCCAGCTCCTGTGAGCACCAAGCATACTGAATGTTGCTTAAAAACACAGCCCTGTATGGCTCCCTTTTCCCTTTGCAATGTAGCTCTGTGCCTTTATACCTGCTGTTTAATGCCCAGGCATGTAAATACAGCTTGGTTTGTCTTGGCTGCTCCAGGGATAGCTTGGCTTCATCCCCGCCCTGGGGCTTCCAGCATGGTGTGTACAGAGCAAGGCCAGGCACGGTGCTGGGCCTTTTCTCTCAGCCAAACAACTCAGGCGTCTTTGGACCTCCCTTTCTCCATTTGGAAAACAGTACTGGCAGTTTTCAGTCATTTTGTGGGGATGAATTAACGCAGAGTGACACTGGATTTGCTCCTGAGTACCGGTGCTGCTGTAGGAGCTCCCCTGCTCCCCAGAACTTCTGAGTCGGGCTCATCTCTGGGTAAGAACGTCCTCGTGTGCCCCCAACATCTGGGATTGGGGCTGGAGGAGCCAAGCCTTGGCCTTGCAGCACTGATTGATGTTTTTCACAGCTCTCCAGTAGCGGTGCTCAGGTCAGCGCATGCTGTTGGCTCTTTGCTCCCATCTCCCAGGCTGGGGACGGGGGACAGAGGCTGGGATTGTGCCAGGGCTGCTCTTGAGATAGGTAAAATCTTCTCGTCTGTCTCATTTAGATCTTATCGCCCGTGTTTGGTGCAGGCAGTCCTTTCCTGCAGCTCTGCTTTCATCCTTAGGCAGTGACTAAGAAAAGACTATTTATTCCTCTGTTTAAATTTATGTAAAGTGTAAACCATTGTGTCCTGAGATGTTTATAAAGCAGAGAGGCACTTCCTCTTCTCATTTCTCATTTTTAATCAGAGCTTTTTGCTTACTCACCAAGAGCAAAGCCTCTTTTCCTTTTCTCCCTGCTGAAATGAAATGGCCCTGGTGCAGGTAGTGAAAGGCAACCAATTGCACCGACAGCGTTCCCTGCATGGCCACTGATGGAGGTGATCCTCTGCACCCTCACAGTGCAAAGCACTGAGGCAGCCCCAGCAGAGCGTGTGGGGGATGGGCAGCAGCACTTCTCCTGCCCCACTGTGGCACCCCCTGGGTGCTGCCTGGTGGTGAAGGGTGAGGCCATGCTGGGATGGAAGAGCCCTGTCCATACCTGGCCAGATGTGTCCAGAGGGCTTTTGATGCTGCTGCTCGTCCCCAGCCAGCAATGAGCAAGGGACAGCCCTGGTTTTTGGGATGTGTGTGGGCAACCCACTCCTGCAGCTGGGACAGATCCTTGGTTTGATGTGTTCTTACTCTGCTTCCCTTTACAACCTCTTCATGACGAAATCTGGGTAGGATTTCCTAGCATGGCAGTTGTGAATAAGAACATTTTCCATCTCTTCGTGCGCTGCAAAAGGATGAGAAAGTGTGTCTAATAATAGCTGTGCGAGGAAGGCTGTACACAATAAAGACATTATGAAAAATATTACACTCATTCATATTGATTTTTGCTTTGTTTGCTCGCTGCCTGCTTTATTACCCCGGCAGAGCCATGAGCAATGTCATCCCAGGCTCAGCTAATGAGCAAACATCAGCTGTCAGCAGGCTGGCTTGAAAATTCACTTCCGCAGTTGTGTTACAAATAACAGTTAGAAATGCCTGTCCAGAGCTGGGAGTTCTCCTGCACAACCCGTCCGGCACGGAGGAACACCAGGAGGAGAGGGAGCTGTTCTGGTTTCTGCTCCTGATACCTGGGTGTGCAGAGCTGACATCCTGGGAACCAGGGCTGTATGAAGATAGGATGGCCGACCCCTCAGCTGGGATTAAACAATCCCTCCCCAGGTTTTGCAGGTTGTCTTTATTCAGTGACCTTTCTTTAAGCAATGCTCTTCTCCCCTACTTCACTCCCCACCCCCAGCAAGGGAATGTTTGCAAGCGCTTTATATATTTCAAACTGATCCCAGTTCCCAGTAGCAAGGGCAGGAGTTCGCCCCGGGGTGTCTGTTGGGAAGAGATTTGGGCTGTCACAGGGACTGATGTGCGTGTTTTTTGAATAGCATTAATTAATTAGAGTTTGGCAGCCCCCTGTCCATGCTGGAGCGGTGGTTCCCTTCATTAGCACCCAGATAAATGCTGCCTGCAGACAGCAGCGCGCTCCCCAAACCTTCCTGTCTCCTTGCAGGAGAGCACGTTCTCAGCTGGGACTGGATTTACAGTGCCATCATGTATTATTCATTGGAAATAATACATATTCCAACTCTGCAATTGTGCAGGCCAAGGCAGAGTAATTCTAAGGATATCTCCAACCTATAAATCTTAACAGTCAAAGCATTAATAGACTTTGTGTGCATGCGTTTGTGGCTGCACGAGTAACTGTTCATCTTAGCAGAGAGCAAGACCAACATAAAAGTTATTGTTTTGCATGCAAGCAATGCAGCATTCAATGCAGCGAAGCATCTCAGGTGTTCAGCATTCCTCAGTTTTTACTGGGGGAAATCAGTGATCTGTGCATGTGTAACAAGCCTGAACAGAAGTTCAGAGCTGGTCTCGGTGCAAGGGCTGGGAAAAGGGAGAGGTTCCAGTCTGAGGCTCTGCCACTGGGACTGGGCTTGGGATGCTCGGTCTCAGCGCTGCCTGTGCCCAAGCTGTGACGAAAAGTGAACTGGTTGCTGCAGCTGCAGGTGTTGGTGTTTGTTAGTGGGGTTATTTCTGACTGGGGCAGAGGGGGAGGGAAGGGGGGAATGATGTCTCTTCCAAAACGCGCCAGGATTTGATCACAAAAATTTATCTTCAAGTCAGTAGGATGTGGGACTTCTTAAAGAGGAGGGAAACTTATGTGGGTCTTATTGTAGTAAGTGCTATTAAAGATGAAAAAAAAAGAAGGCATTGCTTATTTAAAAGCCACGTTCTTTGCTGTCGTTAAATCTTTGTATTCCCAGTAATATCACTCTTACCCTTAGGTCTAACAGACAGCTTGGAAAGCCCTTTTCTTTAACCGAGTAAATAAGATTGAGCTCCTGCTTGCTATCTACCTGTTTCTATGGAAACCAGATTTTAGAGCCAAGCAGGCTGCTCGAAATCAGCATCGCTCCTGGTACGGCCACAACCTGCCCGCAATAAAACGCACCCCGGGGGCTCACATGGAAACACTGCATGAATGGGGGCACGGCTCGCTGCTGCCCAGCTGGTCCCGTCTCCTCAGACTCTGACAGTCAAGTTATTTCTTTGCTGAAGGGGTGATTTTGTCTGTGCCCGGGGGGTAATGGAGATGCTCAGGACTGTGCTTGGTGCAGAGGGAATCCTGGAGCTCTGGCTGTGGCTTCGCTGAAGCAGTGGAGATGCAGAGAGCGGGGCAAGCAGGGATCCCACTGGGGATGTTGCCTGGGATGCTGCAGTGAGCCTGGGCTTGGTTCAGGAGGAAACCAACTCACCGGAGTGTTGCTTGTCTCTGGGTTCCCATTCAAACGCATCTAGGAAGAGCAAGCCAAGCACCACTTCCCTCCTGTACTGAAAAAATTATTAAAGGATAATGATGTTCTTAGACTGGATAATGAAACATCTTTCTCAGCGTGCCTCAGGGCCCAAATAGATGCATTTTTATGTTATTTTTAACACTGCCATTTTTTAGACATCAGTTCCTTTTTGTAATCAAAGCTGAGCAATGTGATCTCTGTATGAAATCTCCATTCTGTTTGTGCCATGCTTGGGATTCGATGATACCATATATCCAAGGGTCTTCCCTGGAGACAGGGGTGTGGGTAGAAACCGTCAGATGGTTGCAAACAGATGGGCTCTGGTCATCCTGCCCTGATATCAGCAGTTGTGTCGCATCGGTGGTTAATGTTTTAATGAAGAACTGGAGGGGAGGCGTTGACATTGGCTCTCCGAGTGGCTGGAAATCCCCTTGGTGTTGGCAATGGTTATGGTCTTTTGTAGCCCGTTAGGTTATTTCCATAGATTGTTGGTTTCACTGCTTTCCATGCTTTTGTCTTTTCCATCTCTACTGGGGTTGGTGCGATGGTTGGAGCGGTGCTGGAGGCAGCTTTGTGACATTGGAGTTAGTTGTGGTGGAGGTGCATTGTGGCACCGCAGAGAAAGGCTGATGGCCCTCGCTGCGTGGATAAGCACCACGTCAGGCACCTTGATCCCTATCTGTGCGCCAAAATCCTGACGATAATGAGGGTTAATGACACGCTGCTGTGATAACTTTGGAGCAGACCCAAGGCTTAGCGGGAAGGACCGCGGCCATGGGCAGAGCCACTGCTGGCAACTCATTGGCTTTGGGTTGCATTGGCTGCTCTTTACTACCAGCCCAGGAATGCTGCCCTGCTTTGTGTGGGGAAGGTGCCCTCCATCCCATGTGCTGGGACAACTGTCATTGCTGCCCTCCATTGGGAGGGGATGGGGCAGCTCATACAACGTCTGAAAGGTTCTGCTGCAATGTGCTGTAGGTGGATGCTTCTTCCATGCTCTCACTGCGTGCATCAGTGGCCGGGGCAGGAGCCACGTCCTGCATCTGGAGGATTTTTTCCATTCTTTTTACTTGAAGCCCTTCTGCCCTTAATGAAAAAGAAATCCTCCCTCCCCATCACCTATTTGTGATTGTAAGTGCTAACCAGCCATCTTTCTAATAAAAGGATGGCTGTTAAATGGAGCCCCAGAGAGCCGAGCTGCTTACAGGGAGCTGTTTCAACTTATTTCCATGCTAGCTTTTTAATATAATTTAACATAGTTCTAGCCCTTTCTTCTGAGCAGTTATCCCCCAGGAAAGCTTAGCTGTTCTGTTCTTTTGCCCTGTGGACACCTGGCTTTAAGCTGGGCTGGGAAAGGCGGTGGCACATGGGGCAGCAGAGATCTTGGTATTCATGGCACAGATGCAGATTCACCAGGAGTTCAGCTCTGTCCAGGTGACGAAATGCTCTGAAGTTAAAACTCCATTAAGTTTTAAGTTGCACTTCCTTCTTTATTTCTTTCTTTGAGATTCCGTTTGTTTGAATGCTGTCCTGGTGCACAGTGCTGCTTCCAGCCTGGTGGCATCCCAGAGCGTGCAGCTCCCAGCCAAGGCAAAGCAGCAGAAGCCTTTGCAGCAGAAGCAGCTCTGCCTTTGCAGCAGGAGCAGAGGCAGAGGTGCAGGTGTGCTGTCAGAGCATGCGGGTGGATGCGTGTTATGGGCTCTGCTGGGTATCGAGGTGCACGGTGCACCGTGTGGGGCTCTCTGGAGCCGTTTGGGAAATGCTCTCGGAAGGAGTTGATAGGCCACGTGTCTGCTTTGGGAGATTTATGGACGGGCCTGGCCAAGCTTCCTCTTCTAATGTTTCATTGAAATTTCCCGTGTATGCTGTGGAATGCGCGTTGGTGGAGGGGAGGAGAAGCGGCCAAGAGTGCGCAGCTCTGATAGCAGCAGTGGGACGGCAAGTCCTTCAGTGGGGATCAATGGGGCTGTGTGTGTGATTTGCCAGCTTGTTTTCTCACACAGCATTGTGCAGCATGTTCTTAAGAAGGGCAGAGAATAGGATCGCATAGAAGTGATGCTGGGTTTGCTGCCCATTGTGTCACCGTTGCTGGAAAGCAGTGCAAATACTCTGGCTGAGCTGCTTCCTTTCTCTACATCATATTTCCCTTATGTATTCCCCTTTCCTGGGGCTCTTCTCTCACTGCTCTGCAACATGTGCATCCTGCTCCGTGAGCTCCAGGCATCCCTCGTGCCCCACACTTTGGGTTTGTTCCCAAGCAGAGCTGTGCAGCCCCACGGGAGCGAAGCAGCAGTGCTGCACTCAGCAGTCATTGAAGTGTCTCCAGGTCTGCAGGACTAATTGTAGGGCTAATTGCATCAGACACGTCCCGTCCTCTGCTCTTGGAGGAGTTGTTCTGCTTCATGCTTTTAACCCCACCTGGGCTGCAATACATGGGCACAGCTGGGGGATGCACAGGGTGGGACCGTGTGCTGCCCATTCTGAGGTTCTGGGAGTAAGTTGGGGTGAGCCCGGCTCAGATCCATGCATAATGCAAGTTTAGATAAGAAGGAAGGTGAGGAGCAGCAAGTTGGGATCTCCCTCCTTGCAGCAGGGTTCCAATATATGTAACTTGAGTGGATAATTAACAAACTTCTATTTAAATGCAGTTCTGGTGTACAACCTGCCTGCTTTTATCCACAGCATTGCCAGTGTCAGTGCCACAGCCTACTGGTGTGTGGGTGAACAAACAGTACTGATAAGGCTCACGTCTGCAGCAGAATAAAGCAGGCTATGAAAAATACATAAGTGGGGCCCTTGTTGGAAGAGCGTGGCTGTGCTTCTCCCCACTGTGATAACGGACCGGGGCATTTTGCTGTGGTTTCCCTCATGGTGCAGTCATCACAGTTCTCTCTCCCTCCCCCCATGCATCAGCTCATGTGCTCCCATCTCATAGCTCGCATCCCCAGGTGTCCCCCTGCCATGGAGCAGGGGGGAATAAGGGGAGGATGGATGAGAAGTGGGCAAAAACAGGGAGGAAAAGTGGGGGGAAAAAAAGCATGTGGGAAAAATGCAGTGTTTTGGGAGACTTTTTCTCAGTCTGAGCCCATTTGTCCCCATTTCCCTGCCCTCTTCTCCATGGGTATGCTTATAGTGCTGCTGGGTGTCAGGTACCAGCTGGCAGAACTGATCCCGTGATGAATATTGCAGGGAGCTGACGTGGGGCCGTGGTGGTTTGGATTGCTGGTGTGCACAGCGACAGCCCCAGCAGGTCCAAGAGCTCCCTCAGTGTTAGCATTGAACCCCTCAAATTCCAGCAAGTGGTGTAGAGAGAAATCCCCGATCCTGTGGAGTGATGGAGAGCCTCACGTTCTGTGTTCTTGGCATGCCTTGCTCGCTCCGAAGAGCTGTTATTTGTGGGATGCATCACCTGGAGCAAAGTCTCACAGTCTGATGGTGAGGTCACCCTGTGGCATTCGAGAGGATCTCCTGGACCTGCCGGTGGGAGGAGGAGCCAAGCTTCCATGGGGAGAGCCAGCTCTCTGTTTGGGATCTTGGGTGACACGGGTCACCCCATGGGGTGAGTCTGCCTGGGCTGGTGGACCCCCACTCCTCCTTGTCTGCAGGTCCAGCACTGTGTGGACAGCTTCATGCAACACCCCTCGGGTGTGCTCAGCATTGCCAAATGGTGTGGGGGCAATGTGGGAGCAGGATGGGGCTCACAGCTGCAGGTCTCTATGCCTGCGTGCATTCTACTTAAGGCAGAGCCCAGCTGCTGCCCGCCTGTCCCACCACCCAAAATCTCATTTACAGCTGGAGAGAGAGAGAACATGCGTGATTTAATGTCCTCTTTGCAAGTGTGATTTCAGAGAGGGGAATACTTGCATAAATACACATACATCATCTGACTGTCTTTTCCCTTTTAGTCACTCAAACATGCGATTTCATTCCTCCGGCTGTAAAGCCAAGCAGGCGAATGTTAAATTGTTAAATAAGTCAAACATAATTATTCAAGTACCCAGCAGAACGCGCTTCACAAGCACAGGATCTGAAATCCAGCACAGCACACGTGGGCAAATGCTTTTGTGGAGATTGTACTCCTATGGAGAACGGCGTTTTGACAGGAATATATTTTCCCTCTCCCCTTCCTCAGCCTGCCATGTACGGTCCTGATGCTTTCGTGGAACTCCCATTCATTTTGATGGGGAATTATTCAAAGCTTTCGGTCCCCGAGCTGCAGCCCAGGCACAGGCTCTGCATCTGGCTGAAATATGGCACGGAAAGAAGAAAGTTGTTATGAAGAAAAACCCCTTCTTTATGACATAGGGGGAAATATTGATTAAAACTGAATTTATAGTAATGATTTTTTTTGAGCCTTTTTGTCCAAAAATGGAAGATAGACAGTTGGAAAGTTTGTGGGTTCAAAGGAAACCCCGCCGCTCCAAGAAGTTGGCAGCAAGGCTCCGTTACTGGCCCGATGCACCCGGTGTGTCAGCACCTATTTCTCCATCAGTTTCTCTGATCTCATCTTCACATTTGCATGCATGGCTTTAGGGATGGAGAGCTGATAAGGCTTATTGGTGGCACCGGACCTCCATTAAGCTCCGGCGAGCCCTCTTCTTTCTCAGCTGCCCTCAGACCTTAACCCTGTGGCACTGGGTTCCCTTGGGCATGAGGGCAAGCATCCCCCTGCCTACCGAACCACTCGTGGTCATCCAAACCTGAGCCCTTGTGCTGCATCCCACGTGATGTGACCCCGTGTTGATGCAGGAAGGTAAATCCTTTCTTCCCCCGCAGCACAGGGCTGACCGCAGCACCGCCCGGCTGCTCTTTGTCTCCAGCGACTGATTAAAAGCCTCAAGAGAGAGCATGTGGTGATTAGAGCTGTGTTTTCCTCCCAGTGCACCAACGTGTGATTATGTGTGTGTATTTTCGGCATCCTTTTTCCTGCAGCGGGGCTGAAGCTCTCTCCTATGTCATTTTAACGTTACGCCTTGAAAATTCGCCGAAGCTTCTGGTTCCCGTCGGCTCCACATTTGCTCAATCTGTTCTTGTTAATTTTTAAACACACGCGTTTTAGCGGCGGATAAACAGCTGCTGACACTTCCAGAGTCGCACTGCATCACCACGCAGCTGACGAAGCTCTCCCGGAATGGGAACTCCTCTGACTGGGTACCCATTGCCTTTCCTTTGCTTTCTGTGCTGAGTTGAGCCGTCCCAGTCAGCAGGGTGAAGCCGAGCTGGTGCTGGGGCATCCAACTGGGCACCCTGAGCATCTTTGTCACTGCTACTTGCACCCCTTCAGTCGCTGCCTGAAAGCATCGTGCCTGAATCATAGAATGAATTATATCATAGAATGGCCTGGGTTGAAAAGGACCACAAAGATCATCCAGTTTCAACCCCCCTGCTACATGCAGGGGTCGCCAACCACCAGACCAGGCTGCCCAGAGCCGCATCCAGCCTGGCCTTGAATGCCTCCAGGGTTGGGGCATCCACAGCCTCCTTGGGCAACCTGTTCCAGTGCGTCACCACCCTGAGTGAATCTTTCTTTCCTTTTCTTAGGGGCAGCCAAGATCTCATCTTCGATATATTTTTTCTTATTTATTTTTTTTAACAGCTGTATGGATTTGTTAGGTCTGAAGGGACCCTTAGATCATCTTGTCTCACCCTCCGTACAGCAGTGGCCATGGAAATCCGCCCTGCTCCCCTTCTGCCCTGTAATTTGTGAGCTGTGATTGTACACGTCCCGCTGAGGGATCCAATATTTCGGACATGTTTTACTGCCATTCCTTTCTACACCAGTTTGCAGCACCATTTCAGGCGCCCACATAGCAGTAAATGCAGTGTCTGTGTAGAACAGGGACTGAATTTAACCGATTCCATCAACTCAGAGCACTTTATGGGCACATTTACACACCGTTACAGTACAAGCAGGGGACGTAGCTTCTGATTATCGGTGTCTCTGGGAAGCAGCCTCGTGCTCTATTTCCTCATCAGCACAGAGCTCCTGCCTTTCTGCAGGCACAAATGCATTCATTGACAGAATGGTATCAGCATCCCACGGCGCAGGCAGTGAATGCTCCCCTCTGGGCTGCTCTGCGATGCTCTGCGCCTGAGGCGTGGAAGCTGCTCTGCATGGGGCACGGGGGAGCGTGGGAGGCTGCTCTGAGCCGTGCCCCGTGATGGGAGACCTCTGCTGATGTTTGTGGTTAATCATTCTTTGGGGGGGGAAACTCAGTTTGCTGTTCAAAGAAGCGCTGAGCTGGTTGGGAGGACCTTGTTTGCTCTGTTGGTGTGCATGGCTCCTTTTGCAGTGGTGTTGGGAGCTGTTCTCCAGGTGAGGCAGTGGGCTGAGACCAGTCTGTGTGGCTCTGGGGGATTTCACTTGGCAAGCCAGATGGTAATAAGAATAAAAACCCAAAGTTTGCAAGGTGTTTGTCACTTCTGGAGGACGAGAGAAGATTGGAGTGAATGAAATGAAGGTCTCCTGTTCTGCTGTTCTCCTTCTCTTAGCTGTTTCTGCTAACTCCCTGATGTTGCTTTGGGTTTTGAGGTGCTGGAGGTACCGTTGTTGGCTTTAAGCTGTAGGAATGACATGACAGTGGTGAGTGTGTCCTGTATGGGAAGCTTGGAGCAGCCCAAAGGTCTGTCAACCCCAATGGGCACTGAGGGATATGGTCAGTGGGGATGGGCTGGGGTTGGACTTGATGATCTTGGTGGTCTTTTCCAACCTTAATGTTTCTGTGACTCTAAGCAGCTTTGTTGGGAGTGCCTTCATTGAGAGGGATTAAACATAATGCAACCTAAGCCAGTTTCTCGGAAGCAGGTTGGGATATCCCTGCTTGGCATCCGACTCAATGCCTTTTCCATCTGCTCTGACAAATCCAATCAGTGCTGGGGATGGGGATGCATGACGTTGGGCAATGTGAGTTACGGAGCACGAAGTGAGATATTCCAAGCACCCTGCTTGGCACAAGGTGGGCTCCAGCCCTGGGGGCACCACTGAGATGCTCAGCTGGGATCTCCAGAGCCGGTTGAGATGCAGGCCAGAGTTTTGGCAGCCTGGAAGCACAGAGGCAGCAATTAGCTGGCAGCATTCCTTGCATGGCAGTGTTGCTGCTGGTGTTTCCTTCCACGTGCTCATACAGCTCGGCACAATGCCTCTTTGTGGTGGCTTGGTGCTGCGTGGCAGCACAGGGCGATGCAAGCCGAGCTCCGTGCGGTGACATCAGCCATTGTGTTCGGGGCTTTGCAGCCCGCCACTGCGAATATATTTACAGTGTTTAAGCTAATTAGCATCCAAGGCTTTTTTCCTTCCTCCTGTGTTCTTGCTCTTTAAGCACGAAGGGCAAAGTGTCCAGCAGGTGTGAGTGCTTTCAGCAGGATCTCTGCTAGTTCGCACAATGTCCAGACCTTTGGAGCCAACGAGACACTGTTCCACCTCCTCCCATGCTTGAGCTGAATCTTTCAAAAGCTTCCCACCTGCTTGTCTCTTCTTCCCAAAGAGAGAGGGAAGCAGGGTGGAAATGCGGCTATTTACTCCCTGCAGAGCATCATAGGCCTGCAGCCATGCAGGGCTGGGGCATCCCGGGGCAGCTCCTTTGGATTTGGAGAGGGAAGGGCTGTCCTTTCTCCCTGCCCAGCCCAACAAACCTGGCCAGCAATTCTTTACCTATTTTAAAGGCTGATTGATTGCCTCTTCCTTGCTTTTGGGGTCAGCCTGTGCCTATCACCCAGCACGCTGCTGCTCCATCCCGTGCTGAGCGCTCGGCATCCTTCCAGGTTAATTACAGATCTGCTGCATTGCTAATTGGGGCAGAGGGAAGGAGCCGGCTTGGCCAGGCACGGAGCTGGGCATTACCTTGGCAGCAGCTCCAGGAAACTCAACCAAGCTCCTGCCTCAGTCATTTGGGTTTTTCTTTCTCCCTTCTAATTTCCAGGAGAGCACGGTTCCCTGGCTTCATTAGCTTTGTTTCCCAAAGGATGTACTTTTATAGCCTGCTTTTCTAACTATTACAAAGCAATGCAAATGAACCCTCTGTGTTTTTCTTAGAGGCAGTTTAGGAGTGTGCTTGGGCTCGGGGGAAGCAGCCCTGCATCTCAGACTGCCCTGTGCTCAGGCATCTCTGGGAGCCCTCCTTGTCTCTGGGCAGCTGGGAGGAGGATGCTGAAATCACATCTACACATCTACATTTCTCCTCCCCTCTGGCTCCCATTGCCCAAATTTATCCCATAATTGCTCTAAGAAAAGCAGAACGTGGCTGGGGCTTCCTGGATCCCAAAGGTGATGTGTGTTGTGGTGCAATGGGATCACTTGAGAAGTGAGGGCTTGTGGTGCTGGGCAGCAGCTAGGGGAGGTGACACAGATGTCCCCGTGCACTGCTGCACACCAGCACTAAGGTAGTTCAGCTTCCTGTTTAATTAATGCTGTTCAATATCATGTGGAAATGTGAGAGTGGCTGCTGCTACCTTACACCCCACAGCTGGGACACATCCTAATGACTCATTCCCAAATCAGCTCTTGGAGGAGATAACAAGCTTTTCCCATCAATAATTTTTGAGATATCGAGACTTTTCATTTTCCTACTTCTCTCATGCTCATGTTTAACAACTGTCTCATTTGTGATCACTTGCAAGTTCTGTGCAAATCGATGGGGTCAAGCTCAGCCAGGTAAAAACAGTGGAGATGCTGTCAGGTGGATGTGTAATTAATTGCAAGGCCTTCCTCTGAGCACTCAGCATTGGGGTCACATTGATGTGCATGAGAGCTCCCAGCAGTGCTGGGATGCCCACAGAGTGCTGCTGTGGGTATTGTTCCACCCATTCCCAGTAGGAAATCTCCTGTATTCCCACTCTGGAGGTACAGCCTCAGTTCTGGTGGCTTTGGTGTTAGCTCCCTTCCTCAAGTGTTTGCATTTATTTTCCCTCGGTCTTTTAAAGTCCCATCAAAGTAAGCTCCTCGCTTCACTCACTGCCAGGCTATCAGATAGTGATAGCAGAAGTAACTGGATGAGACAGAGACTCAGCATCCGTGTCGGAGAGGAGAGGCCATTAAGCAGCAGAATGAGTATTTATTGCTGTTGTGTTAGAGGAACTTGCCAGCATAAAGAAAGCAGCGTTGGTTTCAGGGCATTAATTTCTGTGCCTGGGAGCAGTGTGGGAGCTGCATGGTGCATCCAGGCACAGCTCCAGTCATAGTAAGGCTCCTCTATATCAGGCTGCCTTGCTCTTGCCCTCTTTGGCTTTTTGCTTCTGTCTCAGGGAGGTGGGGGACCTGCTCTGTGTTGGTCTCAGCTATGGGATGGGGACATCCGTGTTGCAGAAGGAACTGAGGAGCTCAGATGCCTCCTCATGGCGCAGACCTCAGTGCTTAGGGATGAGGCACTGAGTTACAATTGGATGAGTTCCATCCAATGCTTTGTGACAGGGAAAGACAGATTGGTGCCTTAAATATGGGAGAGGATGCGTGTGCACGTCTGACAAGTTTATGATGATGTGGTACAGTGCCATTAGCTCTAAGTCCACCTGATTACCCTTCTCTCCTCCCTGTCAGGGGATATTGCTGTTTTTGCAATTGCTGCCCACTGTTGCAAGGCTGAATAACAGCAGAAAACATGCTGACCCCAGATTGCTCAAAATAAGGGTGTTAAAATGATACGAGAGCTGTTCCCACTGCAAATCAGCTTTGCCAGCGCCTTCAATGAAGGCGTGTTTGCGTCCCCAACACTTAATGTGGCCAAATCATGGGTTTAATGCAGCATAACGCTGGGTTTAATAACCCTTTTTAAAAAGGAGCAGCCAAGCAAACATGGCATGATGGCAGCAGTGCTCCGTGCAGCCCATCACCACTAATAGCCTTCGTGCACGCTGCTGCAGAGCTGCAGAGCCCACGGATTGAGACCACAGGTTGGGGTGCCAAAGGGAAGCATTCCAGCACCGTTGGGTTCTGCGGGTGCTCCTGCAGCCGCACTGCTCCTTTCCCCCTCTCCAAGGCCTGGGTGTGAGGTGAACTGAGCCCAGCCATTGGTGCGTGCCCTTCATGCTTTCTCAGAGGAGTTTTTGGTTTGGGTAAAGATGCTCTCGCCTGGAAAGCGCATCTCTGACAGCGTGCTCTTGTTAGAGGGCCTAACCTCATTATCTTGAGAGGTGTAATCGTTTGTCACTGTGACCATAATGCAGCCTGACATGGGCGCTCTGGGCTGTGGCTAAGAGGTCTTGGGGACAATCTGTGTCAGATGCTCATTTCAGATTATCTTAACCCTTTGCTACTCCCGTGGCCAAGAATCCCTTTAGCAAAAGAAGGAGTGATGCATGTCCAGCCTCCCTTGCTGAATATTAGAAGCAAAATCCAGCTTTTACCTGATCTTTCTGCCTCCAGTTTGCAAACTGGATGCCCAGCCATCAGTCTGGACCCATGAGGCTGATGGTGTTTGCATCCCTGGCAAGCGAATCAAAGCTTATTGCTGTTATTGCCTGGGCCTCTTGAATTCAATTGAAATGTGAGAAACCACATGCAATGTAATCCACTGGTGGTGTTGGGAATTAACGCAGAGGAATCCAGTGAAATAGAGTCATAGAATACCCCAAGTTGGAAGGGACCCATAAGGATCATCACGTCCAACTCCTGGCTCCACACATGACCACTCCAACTAAACTGGCATCCCTGAATACTTTTCAATCCTGACCCATTTGCTGAGGCGAGGACAAAGATTTCATACCAGTCTCAAATAGGAACGAGATATTTCAGCAAATCCAGCCCAACCTTGTTGGCTTAAGGAATTCCCTGCAACAGCTGTGGGATGCTCAAGAGGCAGCAGCCTCAGCTGCGCAGTGTCTGGGGATGTGGCTGCACATCAGCTGTAGGTTTAATGTTGGCTGTGCTCGCTGTGCACGTGCTGCAGGGCCTTACAGGCATTATGCAATAGCACACACAGCATGAATGATGGATCTGCAGTAAGCAGGTTATGTTCTGTGCGTTTTAGGCTGGCTCACACGCTCCATAGCTTGGCTGCGCTGGTGACAGGCAGCTCTGCAGGGCTTGGCGCTGGGTTACCAAGGTGTTAATGGTGGGAGAGGCTCATGCAAAAAGCAGGTGATGGATAGTATTGCCCTGGCACTTTGGTTTGCCACTATCCTGCCTTGGCTGTGGCTCCTGCTTCTGCCCTGCAAACTGGAGCCATCTGGACACGTGCACCTTGCCCCTCATTGCGCTCTCATGGCAGCTTTTGTTTCAGTGGCCATTTCCCTGCAGCTCCATCAGTGTTGTTGCTGTTGGATACCATTACCCAACTCAGAGCCAATTTACCCAGCTTGTGTCCGGATCTGTGATCTGGTTCCTTCCCACTCATAGGCAGAGGATTTGCTCTGAGAATTTATTTTGCCCTTCATGATTTTAGATACCAACCAACCCCAAAATCAACCTCTATGATTTCAGGCTCTGATTTTACCTTCCCCCTGAGAACCTTCTATGCAGGTGTGACAACACCAAGCTCTCTGCCCAGGCTTACGGATGCTTTGCAGAGCTTCTGGTTTGCTCAGTAGCAAACGTTGGGTTGTTCTGGATGCACAGGACCTGGCCAGGGCTCAGCACAAGGCACAGCCCCTGCAGCCAGCTCCGGGCACAGCAAGGCTGGGAGCTTCCCTATGCAAAGCGTGCTCCAGCCCAGCTGGCTCGGTTTGTTTTTGCAAATAACGAGAGAGTTTATTTTAGTTTCCTAGACGCACAGTGGTACTGCTGGAAATAAACAATGCTGGAGGAAATAGGAGAGTGCTATGCATGATGATTTATTTATTTTTGTTGCAGTTTATTTTAAAATCCATAATTCCTAAAAGAAAGCATTGTCAATAAGGAAGATGAAAATTAGTGGGTTTCTTGTGGTGTGAAGGTTCTGTTGTTGGTTGGGGTTGTTGGGGTTTTTTTTGCTTTCAGAAATGTTGTTTTCCCGCTTAGCCAGGATTCTTGCAAAGTGACCAATGTGTTTAAGATCCCAGTTTGCAACCTGGTTTTGTTTCAGAAGTGTAGAACCGTGGTTGTCTGCTGGGATGTGCGTGGCTCTCCTCCCTCACCGCTTGCGCTGGGTCACAGCAATGACCTTGTGCCACACGGCATACCATAGGGAAAGGAGCAAGGAGGCTGTTTGGTTTAGCTCGTGGCAGAAAGCACAAAGGGAACTGGAACGTCAGGAATGCAAAGAGCGTCCTCGCCCTGAGCGGTGAAACCAGCAGGAATTTCCCAGCCAGCCTTTACAGGTCAGCTCTGGGAGCAGCCCGTGGGTGCATCCGCTCTGCAGCTCCATTGGGTGTCTCCTTGTCAGCCTACGTGTGTGCACTGAGTACAGCTTTCTTGGAGGAAGCAGCACTGAGAAATGGATGAAGAATCTGCAAAAGACCGTATTTAAGCTCACAGCTCCTCCCAGAAGACAAACGTGCACATACAGGCGTGCTTTTCCCAGGCAGTGTGTACAAATGACTCTGTGAACCCTGTCTCCTCCGGTGCTGGGCTCAGGGCTTCCCCAGGGCTGTGGGATGGGGATGGGGCACCCAGTGCTCCCCAGCCCATTGAGCACAACCTCTGAGAGCACCTCTGAGAGCAATCCAAAGGGTCTGCTCCTTTGGAAGCGATTGCTTGGGGCTCCAGGATGCTGCAGTCTCAGTTCTCAGCTGTTGAGCAATGGGTGTTAGGAGGGGATTCTCAAAAGCTCTGAACTTATGGAATAGTGACCATCAGTCATCAGGGAACGATGGAAAATCGTTTCTTGGGTATGCTGGGAAGCAAGGCTGCTGCACTTCTAGTCTGCCTTGAAAGAATGGGGAGCTGAGTGTTACAGTGAAGTGTAATTCCACTTAGTATCATATCTGTATTAGCTGTGCTAATGTGTCCTAGGAGCAGCTAAGCCCCAGTTGAGATCACAGACCCCGTGCCAACTGCTGTGTGGATGTGTAATGGAGCAGTTCCTGCCTCGCCTCGTAGAAAATGATAGCCAGGAGGGGCAGGAAGTATTACAGTGTTTCTCAGCAAATAAGAAGCTCCTTAATGGGAAAAAATGAGACACGGTTTAGCAAACATTTCAGGATTTACTTACTTTTAAGAATGTTGTTTAATCCTGTTGAAATTGAGAGGATTACTTCTCCTCAAACTGTGCTTAGTGCTGCCCGGGCTGGTGGAGCTGTGCTCCCCACTCCATCCTGCAGGGGCTGCACTGGGAGAGCCCTCCCTGCTGCCGACGCAGCTCTGCTCAGCCGTGTTTTTGGAGCTGCCAGGCTTCGTGGAGGCTCTCTGTACCCTCTTGGAAAGTGGGTCGCTGTGCTTAGTACCTGAGCTCATCGCTGGAGCCAGGTGCCGGGCTTTGATGTGCAGGGATGCTCGGAGATTGGGGCTTTTCATGAAAGAACAAAGCAAGAAGCACGGGTGTAGTGAACAGCGTGCTTTTCTCTTACGTTTCCCTGGAAGTCAAACCCTCAGTGTAGCTGTCTGATTCACGTACTGATTTTTGTGCTGTGCAAGTCTAATAATAGACTGCGGAGGAGACTGGGACTTCCCTGGGACTGCTCACACGCAGCAGGCACAATGCAGTGCCTGTGGGCTGTCCCAGTGAGCCCAAAGGCACTAACGAGCTCAGTTCCACCTCCTCTCCCAAACAGGTGATGTTAGAGGGTGCAGAGGGATTTAGTCAAATGGGCACTGAGGTCTTCAAAGCTGACAATTTGGGGATTGAGACCTGTTAGGAGATGGTAGCTGGTTCAGTGCTTGTCCAAAGCAGAGGTGGGAATCTCACCAGCTGGTGCCTGCAGCTTGCTGGCAGCAGGGCACGTGGCTGGAACGTGAAGTGATCAAGTTTTGCCTGTGCTCCTTTTTTGTTATATTACAGTAAAGTGAGGAACTTTATGCTTTCTCTTCGAGTTGCTCAGTGTTCATAGTCCCCCATCAGTGGCTCCAGGGCATCGCTGTAAAAACCAGGCCAACAGAGATGGTGCTGTGGTTGCTATCCAGACAGGCTCCAAAGAGTGAGAAATAGGCCAAAATAGGCTCTTGATAGCCATGGCAAAAATGATGTTTTGTCTAATTAAACAAATCCCTTTTCCATGCCCTCTTGATTAGAGGGAACTGTCCAGAGTAACATCTTATTAAAATAAGAAATAAATCAATAAGGATGCTTTGCTAACGCCCCGTTAGAAGCATTGCATGGTGGTCAGTAAGGGCTCTGAGGCGAGAGGAAAATCCCCTCTTGCTCTGCAGCTCCTTTCAGTGCTGGATGCCCTTTGATGATCATTTATTGGCCAAGTTTTAACATTCACAGACTCATTTGCCTTGTTGAATAATTCAGCATCTCAGTTCTCCAAGTGAAAGTCAGCTGGGAAAGGCCAAAGTGTGGCAGCTCCTTTGTGAAAAGCCAGGAGATCCCCTTGGAGCACTGCCAAGTGCTGGACAGCCCCTGGTGGTCCCAACCCAATGGGTTCTTTGCCCAACAGGGAACTGTGGGGCTGTGGGCAGCAGGGACCCATCCTGTAGCCCTTTATCTGCGTCCCAGTCACACATCCCTGTTCATTCCAGTGGGCAGGAAACCATTCCAGAAATAATAGTTTTGTCTTTTAATTCTGGCTTTGATAAATGGTGAATAGGAGCAAGGGTAAGACATGGTTTAGATCTGTGCGTGACTGAAACCATTCTTTGTTTTTCTTCACTTAAAATTCTGCGTACCAATTAAAACAGGAGCTTACATCAAATAAAAGTGGGCTCTCAGAACCAGCTCGTGGCCTTGCTGTTCTTGATGGCAATGCTGATGGTAATATTTCATGTTGAAGCCATTCTGGTTGCTTTCTGCCAGAAGAAGGCAGTGGGCTGCACTCATCCCTGACAGACTGAAGGTGCGTTGTTATTGAAGTACAAGTCTTTCAGCGTTGGAAGGTTTGCCTCAATAACATCATCATCTTGGTGGAAAGAGATAGAGGGAGTTACAAGCCTTTAGAATTAAAATACAAAGTAAAACATATATTTTTCCAGTGGTACTCTGTGTTACATAAACCCTAGTGGAGCAGATCTGGCATGGTGGAGATGGGTTGATAATTGGACTGGATGATCCTAGAGATCTTTGCCAACTTTGATGACTCTATGAATCTATTATATGAGCTGCAGGATGGGGTTTCCAGGGCAGTGCTGTTGCATGGTATCTGTATGGCTGAAGGCTGGATGTCTTTTGTGCTCAGAGGTAAAAGCAGAGGCGGTGTTGGCTGTGATGGTGCCCACCCAGCCCCAAGCTGTGACACACTGAGGAGCGGAGCACATCCACCACTGGGTGGCTGTGGGAGCAGAAGGTGTTCACCAAACTGTCCTCTGTCTTCAATGAGGATTTTTTTTCTCGTTTCCAGGTGATCTCTGCAGTATCCAGACTCTCCTTCCACAGCATTGCTCAAACCAAAGGAATTAGGTAAGATCCTTTCGATACGATGCCTTAAATATTGTTTCTACCTCTCCCTGCGCAGACTCGTAGTGTTTAATCACACCGGGCTCTCTCTGGAAGCATTAGTATGACTGGGATAAATCAGGGTTAAGCAGACACCAAGGATGCCGCTGGGACGCAGGCAGGGTACTTATAAAAGCACCTTGCCAGCTGCTCAGGAGTGGCTTACAAAAAGAACAAGTGGAGAAGCCATGAGTCAGAGCTGGGGAGGGAGCAGGGTGGGGTGCAGCTCCTTTCCATGGAGGCTTTGCTTAGGACTGCTGCCCAGCAGACCAAATGGGCTCCCCGTGCCCTGCAGCTGGGCAATGCCTTCCTGCCTTTAGGAAGGGCACCTGAGCGCCGTGTGTGCAGCAGGGCTGATAAATGCTGCAGGCAGAGCTGCCCTGCTGCAGGGGCTCCTCGTGGAGGGAGGAGGAATTCCGAAAAGCAGACAGCCCTGCTGAGCAGAGCCACGACCTGCATCTCCCTTCAGTCCGCTGCAAATTGATTGCCATCGATTTTCTTGTTTGTGTGCGTTTATGTTACAAATCTGGAAACATCTTCTCATTAGGAAGAGATTTAACTGGGAAGAGTCCTCAGCCTCGAGAACCTTTCCTCCTTTTTTATTTCTACTTTTATCAGTGGTTTTTTCCCTCCCCTCGCACCGAGCTGTGTAGAACACTTGCTGTTACCACAGGCCTTGTCATGCTGCTGTTCTGCTCAGGGTGTAGCACAGCATCGCTCTGTGGCAGCAAATAGCGAGATGTGGGGCCACATCCAGTCCTCACCCCCCCCTTTTGCTCCCAGCCCACTCCAACCACCCCACACCGCACTTTTCCCCACTGGAGTTTATTTCCTTAGCATCACGTGTTATTTTCCCTCTGCTGATATCGCCGGAGGGGGAACAGCTTTTCACGTGTAAAACAAACTCTGAGTCTTCCCATCTGTTAAGAACAAATCTGACAGATCCCACCCGGACCGGGGGGAGATTCAGGGAGTGGAGGTTGAGGTACAGAGGCATGCTGTGAGTTAGGGGCTGTTTGCTGTTAGGGGCAGCCCTGGTGCTGGATGCAGGGCAGGGCAGTGTGCAGGCTGTGATGCGTCTGCTGTGAATGTGCTGATTTTTCTCATTCATCTTTACAGCATTTACAGTCCCTGCTCCTGTCCCTTATCTCAGAAGCCTCTGGCACCATAATTACACAAGAATAGCACAAGGCTTAGTGGAGCTTTGCATATAACTCTGTTTGCCCTGTGAATTAACCCTGCTCCTCTGCTCTATTGTCAGAACAGAAAACGGCGTCGCATGAAAATCCCCCACTGGGCTGTTCCTTCCCATCACCCCATCCCTGCAGTGTCAGAGCCCTCCTTCTGCCCATTGCTGTGGGCTTTTTCCTTTCTGAGATGATTTCTTAGAAGCACCAATGATGAGCTAATTGCAGATGAATTAAGTTGATCTGTGGGAAGCAGCAGCAGCTCCAGCCCCCAAAGGGACTGCCCACTGGGTCCCCAGCCTTGGGAACATGCTGCCATTGGAATAAATGGGAAAAATCTTGTTGGCTTGGGCATGGTGCTCAAAGAACGTGGCAAATGCAGTGCAATTAGGGTGGTATATGGACTGTGTGGTCTTCAGCCCTACAGCATGGACATGGATCTGTATTTTAGGGGCAGGAATTCAGGACTGCGTAAACTAAGAATGAAATAAATCCCCAGCCTTATCGCTTCCCTTTAAATAGATTTCATGGCACGCAGGGTAGGAAAATAAAAATCAATCTTCTATGCTATTCAGTGAAAAAAGAAAATAATAGTCATTCTGTCTAATAATATCTGGATTCATGAACCTTGCCAGAGAAAACCCTGTTCTGCAGAGTAAGTCAGATAGCTATTAGGATAGCAACGTGGAGATGACAAAGTGCTTCTTGCAAGGAACGAGGTGCAGGCAGCCAGACATGGCAAGCAGCAGTCTGGACTGCAGTGCGTTGTGTGCAGGGTGCTGGGCTGAGCACCATGGTGCGGCTGCAGCCTGTGCTGCACGTCTCCTGCTCTGCTCTGGCCTCAGCTGCTTCTTGCAGAAGTTCTCTGGAAGGCCCGTTTTCACTCTTTAAAGAGAATCAGAGGAAATAAGGTTGATTTTTTGGATAAAGCAGTGCACTGAAGAGAGGTGGGGGCACAACATTTGATCTCGTTTGGGAACACAGAACCCTTTTCCCACTGTTTTCATCCATGTATGGTTTTATAAGGCTGCGTGTGGGGACAAGGTAAAGCTCATCCTCTGAGGCATCGCCCAGCAGCTGAGGAGGAAACTTGTATTATCATTTTTGTGTCTCATCCTCTTCTCCATCCGTCTGGAGGACGGTCAGCAGACGCAGGAGGAGGTTACCACCACGCTCCTTGCCTACCCATGGCTGGCTCTGACCACGGAGCCTTTGTTCCAGGTCCAGAGACCCTGGAGCTTCTGCTGCAGACCTGTCTTGCAGCCCATGGAGTCTATTACACTGTTTCTTATGGTGGCTGGCACTAAATGCTTCCAAGTTCGGTGTGAGGACTTTGTAGGGACAGGAATAGTGCATTCTTGGAGGGATATTGTGCAGAGGTTCCCCTGTGAGCATGTGTTTGTTCTCTTTTCATGTTTTCATGAGCAAACTCTCTGGAAGACAGCAGAACTTCTTGCTGCAGCTCCATAAATACCCCAGGATTTGCTTCTAGCAACTTTTCTCTCAGCCTTTCTGCTGCAGCCCAGTTGTTCCCACTGCCCAGGAGCACCCAGGCCGTCACACACCTGGTGCTGGCGAGCTCCCCAGGCTCAGCACGAGCAGGGGGCAATGTTTTGTCATCTCCCCAAGATGTGTTTTTCCTGGAAGCAGAGTTCTGCAAGCAAAGCGGGAGGTGAAGGAATATTGGCTCCCACTGCCTGCATGCATTTTTAATGCGCGCAGTGAAGCCATCTGAGAACGGGAAGGAGTCAGCGTGTTCAAAGGCCTTTACCGAGGTCCTTAATCTAAGTAAGTCCTTTATATATGAACTGAACCTTTAAGTGACTTTCTTCAGAAGGCAATGCAGTTAATAAAGCAGATGTTATAACGTTTGCAAATGGGGAGGAGGAAGGGCCATTGCGTTTGTCGCGCTGCTGCGCTCTGCTCTGTGGCTGCATCTCGGGAGGATGAGGAGGGGGAGGAGGATGGTGGTGTGCTCTGCACGGGTGCTGGGGGTCCCCAGGGGGTGGGGGACAAAGGCATGTTTGTCAGACAGGTCCGTTGCTTTGTGCTGGTGGTGGCTGGGCTGTGGGCCCCCCGCCCCTGGGGATGGAGGCTCAGTGCAGGAGCGGATCCATCCGGGTGTGAAAACGTGAGCAATTAAAGTCGCTAACAATTAGGGCCTGAGTGTCTGCGGGCAGTGAGGAGGTGGTTGCAGGAGCTCTTCTGCAAGGCTGCTTTTACAAGGACTGTTTTATTCATTGCCGGTGCACTCGCTGTAATTGCACTCTACCCATTATGGTTTTTACTGCTGTTGTGTATCCATTGCGCACACTTCAAGTATTGCTATAAAACAGGTTTAGAAAGATGTGTAAGGGATCCGTGCCTTGAAATTGCATAGGGTTGCTTCTGCTCCTGGGGTTGGGGTACAGCCCCGAAACACGTGTCTGCATTACCTGAGCTGTCAGAAACCATCCGTACGTGTCCTGAGCTCCTGGTGCATGGCTGCCTTGCTGCCCCCAGTCCTCACCAGCACAGAGCTGCAGAGGTTTGAGCACAGGGCTTACAGTCATGGGGTCAACTGGGGATGGCTCCCTGTGATACCGCAGAGCTGCGTTGGGAGTGACCAAAGCTTCTCCCTTTGGTGATAAGCAGGATCCTTGGCTAAAAGCAGCTCCTTTCCAGCTAAAAACACTTCCAACACATTTATTTTGGCAAGCATGTATCCACACAGACTTGCTCCTAAGAGAGTCTGAAAAATGTCATTGAGATGTTTTGCTGTGCAGCCGCTTTGTAGGTCGGGGGGATGCTGAGGTCACTCCATAAGCATCTGCTAATAAAAGCAAAGGCAGCTTCCCTCGCCCCCTCCCCACCAGCAGCTCTGCGTAAGGAAGGTGCAGCCCTGAAGCGCACAGCTCTGCTTTGCAGCCAAACTGGGGGCATGCTGTTGTGTCACAGCTCCTTGCCACTGGGGGCCGTGCTACCATCAGGCTACCTGCCCTATGGAATCATTAAAGTAGGAGAAAACCTCTAAAAACCACAACTCACCCCACCATGCCCACTGGCCACATCCCTCAGTGCAACATCTCCATGGTTCCAGGACACCTCCGGGGATGGGGACTGCACCACTCCTGTGCCCATGCCACACCGAGACATCTTGCACTGTTAGCCTGCAGAGTTTTCTATTTTCTCTATGGGAAAGATGTTTCTGGATTCCCCTTTTGATTTCATCCATCTGTCATTGTCAAAGTGGAGCTGAAGTGACGAAGGAATCGCGCTGCTTTCTAGAGCGAAGCACTGCTCCATGAGAATTCAAAAGCAAGGAAGCGATAATGTGTTGAAACATCAAATTATCCGAGCTGTTATTTTCTTGTCTCATAGTCTCCAGAAGTATTCAGTTCAGATTGGAGCTAAAGATAACCCAGGGCACGCAGCTCACCCGTGGGCACTGCGCAGAGGGCTGCGCCGAGTGCTGGAAGTGCTGTCCTGCAGAATCATCATCTGTGCATTATCTGACGATAAAGCTTGCTGCTTCCCCACTGAATTTCTATCAGAATTAATCTGGGGAGAATATTTTTTGCAAGTTACAGACCACAAATAACAGCGAATCAGAGTTTTTTTCAGGAGACATGTCTAAAATTTGGCGCCGCACGAGGCTGTTCTTTCCAGGGATGAGTAATGTAACACAATAGCATGATCTTAATTAAATTCAGCAGCTTTTGGTATGCTCCGATGTGCCTTGTTCTGCAGGGAGAATTGATTCCGCCCTGCTTTATTAAAGGACGCTAATAGCGTGCTTCTCAGCTGCCTCCCAGCACTTCCCCAAAATCACTCCCTGGGTTCGTTCCCATTTCACAGATGGGAACCAAAGCTCAGGGACGTGCCCAGGGATGGGCTGGGAGCAATGCTGGGGAAATTAGGGTCACGCGGTCAGCTCCCACCGCTTCGGCGCAGGTCTGAGTAATGCTGGTTTCATCCCTCTAACCCCACTGAAGTCCACGATGGACGCGTTTCCAGTTGCACGCAAGCATCTTGCAAAGCCACGTCGTTTTCTTTGGATGGCCCCACGAGTGCTGTGCTGATGTAATGTTATGCTGTGTGTCAGCCTGAGGGGTGTCGGAGCCCATGGCCAAGGAGTGACCCATGGTGCTGGGGCAGTCCTGTGGTCAGGGACCTGGGAAGTGGTGGAATCACCATCCCTGGAGGTGTTCCAGAGCCGTGGAGAGGTGGCACTGAGGGACGTGTCAGTGGGCACAGTAAGATGGGTTGGGCTTGGGCTTGGGCTTGGAGGTCTTAGAGGTCTTTTCCAACCTGAATGATTCGGTGATTCTGTGACTTACTGTTCAGGGGAGGACCTGTAGCACACACAGCCATCTGTAGGAGGGGTGATGTGTAGCCAGTGCTCATCCCAGTGCTCTGGAGCAGAGCTGCACCCGTGCTTTGGTAACTGCATTAACTTGGGGGGATCCATTTGGGTGTTGATAAGGAAACGGGTGCTGCTGGGATCCTACAGGTGAGGTCTGAGCACTTTTAGTTTTGTTCTCTGGAACATTCTCATCGTACATGGGTGCAGGTGGTTGTGTTTGGGATGAAGGCTCTACTCACAACCCATGTCCTTCAAGCAAATGGCACGTGGTGCACGGACATGCCAGTGGGTCCCACAGGTCAGACTTGGCCAAAATTAGAGGAGCTGAGGCTGGCTGCTAACTTAACACAGAAAATAACGCCAAAAGCCTGAAGTCTAAAACCTAGGTGCAGTCACAGGCTTCTATAGGGTTTCTGACTTGCTATGATGTTTTCTTCAAAAAGGGATCATTGGAGGATCTGTACATCCAGACATGGGGTTGTGAGTTACTGCAAGGCATAATTATGGTTAATAGGATATCCCGAGATGGAAGGGACCCATAAGGATCATTGAGTCCAACTCTTGGTTTCCTTGCTGGTTGTAGATAACATGCCATGAAAATGTGTTTCTGCCACATCCTGAGCCAAAAGCACTCAGCACAGCCCTGTCCATCCCAGCAGAGCTGGAGAAGCCCATTTGCAGCAGCTTCAGGCTCTGTCCCTTTCCATTTATGACAAAATCCCTTGCAGAAGGGGCAGCAGGTGGGAGCAGCTCAGGTTTCACGGGTGTCACATACCCTTTTTAAAGCATTGGACTTGGGGAAATGGGGCAAGATTAACATGCTGGCATCCAGCTCCTGGTGAGTGCTGGGCCACTTCCCATGGGTGTTTGCTAAGGATGCACGTGGCCTCACAGCTCTGACCATAGGGTCCCTGGGGAGGGCTGTGAGTGGGACTTTGCCACCCTGCTACCAGGCTGGTGTTGTCCTCCAGAAATCAGAATGGGGAGAGAGGGAAAACAGAGGATTAGTCATGCTGGGTTCATCCTGCTCTCATACATGGATTTGAAGCTAAGATGCTACTGTATAAAATCATCTGCGTAAAGCTGCCCCATCCCTGACCCTCTGTGATGGCATCCAGAGGCGAACAGCTGGCTTCAGTTGCTTGGACAAGACACCCAGATGCTGAGATATGTTCATAAATAAATCTTCCTGCTTATTGCTGTTGGAGAGCTGCAGCCTACCTCATTCTCCTTAAATAATTCAGAGGAGGGAACAGGCAGGCAAAGCCCTGAGCTGTGCTTTCCCCATGGCCAGGGCTGTGCGGTGGAACCAGGGGTGAGGATGCGGTGTGGGATGGACCTGAGCAGCTGCTGAGAGCTTTGTGCATGAGATGCCTCCTGAAATATTCACTGATTATTACCCAGGGGTGCTCTCTACCCATGGGCTGCTCCTCCTGCCTTTCCTTGCATCTCCAGATTGCTCCGTGGTGTGCATGTGTGAGCTCTCCATCCCAGAATACAGCCGGAATGCTTTGTAAGATCATGGGGATGCTCTGCTGGGGGTGTCAGCACTGATCAGCTGTGCTGGTTCTTGTCATCAAGCTGAACTCCCTGACAAATCACTTAGTCTTAACGTCCCTTTTAGGCTCTCAAACACATCGCATCGATCCTCCTTGTGTTTTCTTCTTTGATCTCTGGAAATGATGCTGTTGGGTGCAGCGGGCTCTGTCTGTAAGAGCTCTGCTCTGGGAGGGGTATGGTCTTTAAGAGCCTTTCCCAGCAGTGTTTGGTGTTACTGGGGCTTTTGCTCTTCAATCGTGAAGTATAAATGGCTCAGCAGGTGTTCTTTGGTGATGGATTGAAAAACAAAGTCCAGTGCTTAAATAATGATTCTAAATGAGAGATTTGTTTTCAAACATACCGAAGCAATTTGGGAACTCTGCAAAACCATTGGCTTTCAGTGGTCTCAAAGTGTTCTATTCATTACTGTTGGGCATTTCCAGCTATTGCAGTTAATGCTGCTGATGGAGAGTAACACACCTGGAGGTCTGTAAGGATTTTGTAGGGAACCACAAGCTCTTTGTGCACTTTATTTCCAAGGTTTCGGCTATTTTATTATCTTTTTGTTAAATAACAGCACTCGGACTGGTCATAGATAGCATGGCAGCTCTTGGGAGCTCATGGCTGGAGGATGTATGAATGTATAAAGCAACATAAGCTAAAAATAGGGAGAAACTTTAAATAGCAGCCCTAATGAGCAGGGCTAGATTAAATTGTGCTGTTGCACATTGGGCCTGGTGGTCAAGAGCAGGTGGGCAAGAGCTGCATGAAGACGGTGAGATGTCCCTAGGTGGGTGCCTGGTGCTGCAGGCTGCAGAGGGCAGCTGGACCTATTCCCCTGTTTTGGAGGAAAGGTGAGGAACAGTGGCGAGATGAGTGCTCTGCTCCATGGCACAAACAGGGGGAGCATCACTGGAACCACGTGTAGCTTTTGCATGGGCAGCTGGGGAGAGCAAAGCGCAAACCCAAGGCATCCTCCAAATGGCCATCCTTCAGCTCTGAATTTTAGATGGTTCGTTTAGTAATCCTCCCATCGTGTGACCTCCTAATTGCGTTCTGAGCATCCCTATCTAGCCACTACATTGCAGAGATTCAGGTTATTAATTCTCCTCCTGCCCTGACGTTCACTGCCCATGGTCAAAGTGAGGGCTCCTTGCGAAGCTGCCGTCTCCCAGAAACTCTCATTAGGAAATGTTGTTCTCTTTGCTGCTTCCGTGCCTTACCTGAGGGGGTTTTATCACAGCACCCGATTACACCCCCAGCCCAGATTTGTGGTTTTGTGATTCTAATATTCTTTATAGCTCTTTAACTTTCCTTCTGCCATGGTGAGTGCTGGAGAAGGAAATAGGAATGAAAAGCAAAACACGCGTTTCGAAGAAAGCAGGTCGTGCCTCACGGTGCATTCTTGTTTTTGCTTTAACCAGAGGTGCTTGAGCAGAGGTAGCCTCTGGTTTCTCCTCTCTCCCTGCGCTGTGCGGGTGCTGCAGTGCTGCAGTTGGTGCCGAGGGTTGGGCACAGGGGCGATCCCAAATGGCACAGCCCCATCTCTCGGCCCCATTGCTCTTCCCTATCCTTGCCCCTGGCACCTGTGCCTGGTTGGAGATAGCTTGCTCACCAAGGCAAGGCAAATTCATGCTAGAGGCTGGATCCTCACCCAGCGAATTCCGGGGCTGGCCAGGCCATGTATTAAATCTTTCAGGAAAGGTGATCTATGGTGAAATGGAAGGTGGGAGGGCAGAGGAGAAGGGCACACGTGGGGGCAGCAGGAGGTTCGCATGCAGCCAATGTCACAAGGTGCATCCAGCCCCATGGAGCCAGGGCCCCATGCCAGCAATAATACATTGCCTTTAATTAAAGCAATATTTTTCATCTCCATAGTACGTTATTTGGTTATTACTTCGGAACGAGCCAAAGAATTCTTGCTTTCCCCCCCACTCCTCTCCCTTTCTCTTTTTAATATACTTCCCCCCCCCCTTCCTTTTGCCCTTCTGGTGTCCTTTCTCTATCCCCCCAAGGTTTTAGCTTCTTTCAGCTGTTGCAGTGTTGCTACCATGAGGGAGCCCTGCTTTTGTAAGGACTCCCTCGTCCTGGTCCTGGTGTGACAAGGCCATCACCATCCCCCTGTAGGTGTTCAAGGCACATGTAGATGCGGCACTTGGGGACGTGGTCAGTGGGCATGGTGGGGATGGGCTGGGGTTGGACCTGATGATCTCAAATGTTTTTTCCAACCTCTGTGATTCTATGAAGACTTGCTGGATGCACATTGATTTCCTAGCAGGCTGTTTGTGCAGGGTCTAGGATGCTGCTGGGCAGTGCAGCTCCCCATTGCGGTGCTCAGCTGGTGCCCTGCAGTGACCCCCCCCCCCACCTGCTCCTTGTCCTGCCTTGCCAGCGCTGCCCACAGGGAGCAGCCGAGACAATGTCCTGATCCCTCAATAACAACAAATGTGTTTGCAATGTATATTTTGCTCAGGAACCAGCCCTGTCTGGCACAATGTTCCGGGCTGGGCTGAGTTCAGTGGGGTTCAGGAGCACCAGTAAAGCTGTGCCCATCTCCTTTGCAGGCCATTCCCTTCGGAGGAGACCACGGAGAACGATGACGACGTGTACCGGAGCCTGGAGGAGCTGGCTGAGTGAGTCCTCACCTTCGCAGGGGGAGGGCACACAATGGGAAAAGCTGCAATTTAATACCAGCAAAGTCTGATAAAGACTGACAAAGTCTGACAGTGGGGCCTGGAGAGCCGGCCCGGCTGCTTTGATCATCCTGCCAGGAGATTGTTAGGCTCTTATGATAGTCTGTCCTTTCCCACATAGAGCCCTGGGAGACGTCTCCGTGAGTCAGGCTGGGTTTATGGGCAGTTCAGTGGGGTCAAGCCCTTGGGAAACCCCCTATTCTGAGCCTTAACCCAACTGCTGGGCCCCCTCAGCTGCAGAAGCCCTGGGTGTAATCCCTGCAGTGGTTTCCAAGCGCCTCTGTGTTGGGGAATAACCCACACAAGTCCTGTGTGATGCAGTGCACACACCTGAGTGATGTATATTTTTGCAAGCAGCACGGTTTGCAAAACTAGTTGTGAATGCACCAAGGCGTGCAGCACCCTCTGTGCAGGGCAGAGCAGCCAGTGAACCCTTTGCTGGGGTAGGGATGCCCCAAATCAGTGCCAGTCCCTCGCACACAACGCTACGTGCTCCGGTTGGCATCCTGCATCTATATTTATCTGTCACTCCAGTGCCTGCATTTGCTGCCCTGAGCTGTGTTGGTGATATAACAGGCTTTTAAACAACCTTGAACTAAAATGTATCTGCTGAAGTGCTGGCCCGATTGGAATTTGATGGCAGTATTCCCCCTGGCTCTGGCAGGGCCGGGGCTGTGCTTATGAAGTGCGCTCTGTTTCATACAGAGAGAGAATCCATATGGGTGGATGTGTGGATTTACGCAGTTAAATATTATCGTTCCACAACATAAATAATAAGCTCCTTAATCCAATGAGTTCCTTATGGCTTCGGTTATTACAAAAGTAAATCATAAATTGCCAGCACAGGAACAGAGGATACTGCCATCCCCTGCTTGTGGTTTGGTCCCGACTGCTGAAGTTTAATACAACTTTAACTTATAAAAGGATCCTTTCAAGAATAGCATTCCTCATCCCCCCTAAAGTTCTCAAAATCCCTTTCACGTTGGGTTTTAAAATTCCTCATTCTCACACACATGAGCACTTCTAATTGGAGAAACATTTGTGCAAGAGCTGACTTGGCCTTGCAGCAGGTTATTCTGCACTGACCCGTGTGGATTTCTGCCTCTAACTGCTTTGCTGCTGGCTGTCATTGCTGCAGCCCTGGCCTGTGGGATGGGACGCTGCATGCATTGGGGTCAGAGAGGCTGAGAGCTGCCCCATCTGCTCCTCATCCCTTCACTTGAGCCCATTCTTATTCAGCTCCTCTTTACACCATCACATGGGGGTAGTGGGGAAAGGAGGAGTGTGTAAGTGTGGGGATAGTTCACAAATTCCTTCATAGAAATCAGTGCTCTGTTGTGCGGGGGCACAGCCTATGAGATGGAGATATCATTCATCTGCAACAGGAAAAATAACCCTGCAGAGCCTCACGAGCCCCTTCCTGCCCTGATAAAGGAGCATCTCTGCAAGGAAGCTTCTCTGCAGCTTGCTGCTTGCTCTGGGCACCCGTGTGGCATGCTGGCAAACCACAGGCCTGCATGAGAGAACCCTTTCTTAGCAGCTGCCCATCTCAAAGCAGCAGAACAAGGGCATCATTCACGGGCTGGGAGTGACTCAGTCTGCCCCAGCAGCTTTGCCTTTCCTATTGCTCATCACCCAGCAGCCCTGGGGAGGTGAGTGCGTCCCAAATGTCGTGTCAGAGGCGAGGAAATGGTTTGCACAGCAAGCAGTAAGGTGACCCAAAATGCATGGAATGTATTGCTGCCAAACAGCAAAGCCACACGCAGCAGTCTTCTCTCTTGCCAAAGAAGCACCCCCACATCTGTGCAGTTATCTGTGCACAGATATTGCAAGTTATCCAAGGGGTTATTTTTCCCCTTCGGAGTGTTTCACTTTTCACTGTGATATCACAGTGTTCTGGGGACTGGTGTGAAGTTTTCTGATTCTGGGTGATATTTTGGGTTAATTCCTGCTCAGCAGAGCATTCCAATCATGAACAAGTGTGTGATGGAGGTGCAGATCTGGGGGGCAGAAGCAACCAGACTTGTCCTTGAGAAGCAAGGTGCAGAAGCGAGCACGGGCAGCATGTGGGAGCCTGCTGGGTACAGAGGATGTTGGTGCCTTGCCCCCACCCTTCCATGCAGATTATCCTATCACCAACACTGGGCTGCCCATCCAGGAGGTCATTACAGACAATTTCACGGAGGCAGCCATTTATTTTATCTTTTTTTAAAGAACAATTGGTGATGGAAAGGGGAGGGAGAACTAAAAGGCTCTCAGGGGAACGAACAAATTCTCCAATTCCCCATCCTCAGCCATTGGCCAGATGGCAGCCTGGGAGCAATGGGGCAGATGGGGAGGGCTGGCTGCTGCTGGTGCTTTCCTTAAAAGTGAGAACTTCTGTCCAAACAATGCCATTCATTTGGGCACAGGCCTGGTCCATAAGCTGTCACCCACCAAGAGCTCATTTGTTGTATTCTTGTGTTTCTTTCCCTGCTGTCACCAGCGTACCTTTGTTGTATCTCCCAAAGCAATGATGTGATCAGCAGAATCTCTCAAATGCATTAAAGAAAAAAAAACAAAAAAGAATCGAGAAGCCAAGGTGAGATGATAAGTTAGCTGCCACTTTTCTCATTATTTTTTTGTGTTGGAAAAAGCACACACGCCAGCCAGTTAAATAAATTGCTCTGTGGTCCAGGACGCTCAAGCCAAAGCACTTGCACACATCTTTTCTTCTTCATCACCCGGTTTTTGTGTCCTGCTTGGGCTGTCCCTAAGGTTACATTCATTGCTAACTATTTGAGGCTCCTCCTTGTGATTACAAGGTTCCACTGTCCTGCCCACAGGGCTGGGAGTTTGGGTTTGGTTGTTGGATGTCTTATTTTAGCTCCTTTTCTCTCTTCCTTTTGCCCATCCTAGTGGCTCTGGGTTTTTCATCAGCAGAGTGAAGCAGTGCTGTGGTATGGGTGGGTTTTGGCATGGTTGGTTCACTGCGGTGGAGGGCGTTTACACAGAGCAGTCATTGCCAGGGAGGAAAAGCTCAGCCAACAGCACTGGTTTTGCCTGAAATTGCCTTGCATAAGAAAAGCTTTTACTTTTTTTGCCTTGAATGAGCTTCCTTGGCTGGGCAAGATGCTGCCAGCCCAAAGATGGTTATATCCATCCTAATAACAGTCATTGCAAACGCTGGTGTTAGCTCTGAAGGGAGGACAGAATCCCTTTCTTTACCCCAGAGCTCTCCATGAAGCTCCTAGTGCAGGCTCAGATCCCTATGGGTAACTCTCAGAGTCTGCTGCTGTTAGTGAAGGTGTAAATTCCTGGTGAAGACAGAGGAGAGGATCTGACCTCAAATCACATCTTGGGCCTTGCTCAAGCTGTGCAGTCAGTGTGTAGCATGCTCGGGATGCTGAGCCTATTGCCGTGATAAATGCTCAAAATACCTGCCCTGCTTTCCCACTTCTTCCAGCATTTAAAATTCAGAGCACTCATAGGTTGCTGCTGTCGAAAATCACCCAATGCCTGTTCTCTGTTTTAATCATAGGGTGCGAGCAGTGCATATTTTCACTTCTGGGAGACAAAATGTGAGCGATGGAGTGATCAGAGCAGCGGTGCCAGCAGCTGGGCGGGCTGCTCTGAGAGAGCTGCTCCGTCCCACTTGGCTGGGCACCAGCAGGCTCTGGTGCTTGTCAGCAGTACAGCAGGGATGTGCGTTCATAAACAAGGCTCCATCCAGCAAAGATGAGATAGAAGCATCTTTCCATTTGGCCCTAGGGTGTGGGAGCTGCCTGTGCTTTGGTCTCGGGGCAGAGGTTTGATGTCGATGCATAGGGACGCGTTGGCCAACTCAACCATACACTTCCTAGTGCCCTTTGAGCAGGGAAATGATGTATGGAGAGGCAGCCAGCAATCCGAGAAGGGAAGATTAATCAGGAGGCAGGAGTTACTTGCTCTGGATGAGGAGAGGAGCTGAGAATATAAATATTGGTACAGATAATAACGGTGACGGCAACGCTTGGGAAGGGGAAGATGGATCACCAGCTATTAGTGGGCATTATTACAGCAGCTGCAATGCATCACTATGGAAGAATGGGATGGATACATCATGCCAGTGAATTTATTTAAAATCCCCAAACTTTTATTAAATAAATCTGCTTTTAAAAATAGAAAGAACTGCATTTAGAGAAGAAATAAAGCCCAGTTTTGCAAACAGATGTGCTCTGCTGCTCAGTGCTGTGTGATACAGGAATGGTGAGCGCTACGGTTTGAGCACAGCTTTACACCTCAACACATTTGTATGTAATTAATGCCCGTGTTGAAAGAGATCGCTTGCAAAACGTGCAAAAGCTGTTTGATATTGCAGTGCTTCACATTGTCCTGATCCCGTGGGATTGACTTCGGTGGGAGCTGTTAGCAATCTGCACCTGTAGATCTAAAATTATTGTTGTTAATTGGTATTTGTGGCGGGTTGGATTTTCAGAAGAGCTGTAGGACTCCACAGACCCCTGGGGGACTTCGTAAAGACTCGTGTGGCAATGAAGTACTGAGCACCATCACCTTCTAATGGCCCCTCTTGGTGGCAGCTTACAGTCTGTGCTTGCAGGGGCTTTTCTTATTGCCATGGTCGCTCTCCCTCCATAGCAGTGAGCAGTTGTTGGCTTCCCCATCCCGTGCCAGCAGCGTGCCTCCCTGTTACCCCTCGGTCTCTCTCCTTCTCATTGCAGTGAGCACGATCTGGGGGAGGATATTTATGACTGCGTCCCCTGTGAAGATGAAGGCGATGATATCTACGAAGATATCATCCGGGTGGAAGTTCAGCAGCCCATGGTAACTCTTCACATTTGTTTTTAGAGCTGTGATGGAGGGGGAAGGGAGAGGATAAAATAAAATAAATGAGGGATCCACGAATGATGGGGAATGCAGCAGGCAAGAGAAGGGCTGCCCTGATTTCTGCTGGGAGGAGCTTTCCATCACAGTATGAGCTTCCAAATTGTCTCCCATCCTCTGAATATCTGCCGCCTTCGTGTAAACTCTAATTACTGTCTCCTGCCTGCAAACAGCAGACGGCAGCGGAACGCAGCTGCCCGGAGCAAAACAAGCTCAGTGACAGATCCCATCCACACCAGGCACGTGGCGGTGCTGGGTGGCACTGGGAGGCTGCAGACTGGTGCCCAGGTCTGGCTGCAAGCAATGCAAGGACAGTGACAGTGCTGGGTGAGGCATCCATCACTTCACGCCTTGTCCACAGCTCCATGCACACCATCAGCCTGCCTGGAGCCAGGAGTTGGGTGCAGATGTTCCCAGGGAGCCTTGCCAAGGCACATGGGGCTGTCTGCAGGCAGTGCCAGGGCAGCCTAGTGGCCACCAGTGGTTTTGCCGTTTTGCCACTGGTGCAGAAGCCAGTTGGCCCAAGGGCTGCCACTTGGAGAGGTTTTGGTAGGAATTTCTGCCATAGAAGGCAAAAATAGGGCAATAGTCCCACTGTGTGGGTGCCCAGCAGCCAGGTGGTGCAGGATTAGGGGCACTGAGGGCGGTTTGTCACTGTGCCCTCTGCAGTATTCTATGTTTTCTTGGACGTTGCTGAGTCAGTGGCTCTGGCTCCCTTTCCTCTCCGTCCTTGAGCAAGAAAGTCTATTTTTAATGTGATCACCCACATTCCTGTCTACATATCGGATTTTTTTAAGCTTTGTTGCCATAGCAAGTGTGTAATGCTAATTGGTTTCTTGTGTTTCTGCATGCTTCAGATTAGATATATGCAGGTAAGACATTAATTAAAATACTGGGTTCCATCGAGCTGATAGATCCAAGCCATGAGTTCCAGCACAGTGTACAGAGGATGGTCATTCCTGTGCATGGTCATTCATCACCTCCCAAACCCCAGCAGCTCCCAGCACGTGTTCTCAGCTCCTCTGTGCAAATCGAAGGCTGAGAGGAGCAGCTCCAGGAGTTGGGGCTTTAAGAAAAAGCATGTATGTATGATCAGATCTGACCTAAAACCATGAGAACTGGCAGCCCTGGCAGGGGATTTGTGTAAGTCGAACATATTATTTATGACCCATTTAGGCTCTGCTGTGAGTTTCATCTTAAGCAAAAACAAACAAAAAACAAACCAAAAAAAACCCACCAAAACAACAAAACAAAAACCAGAGAGAGAGAAAAAGAGCATTTATCTCTCATTTCTTCTTTAGCTGATAATCTTTGGTGATGCAGTTGTTATAAATGGAAAAAGGCAATGCTGTCTGTGTTGAAACGTATTGGATAGCAGAGCTGGGGTCTCTTCCTATGTTTTTTGGATAAAAACTCTTTCCTTTAACCCAAACCAATGACAGCGCTCCTCTGGCTTTCCTAACCTGCACTTGTTCTGACTGTGCCAGCACTGGAGGCAGAACTGGAGCTGTGCCACCCTTCAGCCTCTGACCATGCGTTGTTTTAACTTCCCTAGAAAATGGGCATGACAGAAGATGACAAAAGGAATTGCTGTTTGCTAGAAATCCAAGAGACCGAGGCCAAATACTACAAAACACTCGAAGATATAGAGAAGGTAAGCAGTGAGCCATCTTTTCAGTGCCAAACCCTTCCACCTCGACACTCAGCCCTGCATTAGTCGTGTCATTGCATGGGAGCCGGCTGATGTGACAGAGCAGCATCGAGACTCGCGTGTAAAACTGCAGCAGGAGGAGGAGATGGGAAACCCATCCTTACAAGAGCAAACATGCGGTCAGAGCCAAGCAGTGTATTTCTTTCTGATTGCTGCATATTGGAAACAGACTGAAAAATTCCATATTCTGTCCCCTTACCCCGGGGTATGAGCTCCACGCAGCCGGGTCGTCTCGCTGCTAAGAGCCGGGCTGCAGATAGCTTATCACTTTGATTGCTGCTGGATGATTCGATGCTTCCTTTCTTCTGGCTGTTTTTCAGAAGTGCTGAAGCTGCTCTGACTTGTCACTGAAACTAATTGGATTAAAAGTAACGTTGCGCTGCTTGAGTTCCTGGGTTTTAATTGGTTTTGATAAACGATGGTTGGGCCTTCCTTTGAAAATGAAATGAATGGCGGAGCTGTGGGTGCTGCCGGAGCCTGGAGATGATTTGGGCTCTGAGGAAAGTGGGAGGAATGGAGAACAATAGGGAAAATGAAACTGATGTTTCTCCTCACCCCAACACTTTTGTTTCCCCCTTTTGTAATGGTTTGCCTCCATCTGCAACCTGAGCACAATCAAATGACGTTTCCCATTTTCCAGCCAAATACCCCGATGTGTGTAAATAGTGCTTTTTCTTTGAAAGCAATCATAGACCGTCTGCCTTGGTCATGTTACTGCTTTGATGTCCTTCACAAAGGCTTGTAGAGGTGTAGCAGGTTCCAATGGCATATTATGGGCTGCGGGGTCCTGTCTGCAGAGCGTTGCATCTGGGCTTTTTGTAGCTAAAAGAAACGTAGGTATCTCAGTTAATATGTATTTGTCCAGAAAGGCAGTGCCAATGTAATCGAATCAGCTGCTCTTTTTCAAGGGCAGAACTCTTGTGAGAGATTCAAAGAGCTGAAGAGATAACTGGGAGCTCCTCACAGCTGCAGCTGAGGATTGCAGTGTGGTGGAGAGTCCATCAGATTCATCATCAGAAAAATATACACCCCAAACCAAAAAAACCCCACTTATTCACTCTCCTCTTCCAATCCCCTTTCCTTTGCCTCATGCAGAACTACATGAACCCACTGAAGCTGGTACTGACCCCGCAGGACATGGAAGCTATCTTCATCAATTTGGAGGTAAGAGCACAAGCTGCTTTCAGTCTTTGCTCTTTTTGTGGCAGCTCAGCTTTCGTCCTGCTTAAGGAAGGCTTTCAGATTGCACGTTTCTTCGTGTGTTCTCCTGGATAGGTTCGGCCCTTTGTGCACTGAGTGGCTTTAAAGTTTTAAAGTTAGGGATTATATGAACTCAGGGCAAGGAAATAATTGTATAAGGGGGATGTTGCAGGCTTGGGGCTTCACCTGTGTGTGTTTTAGCTGTACTTAGCAGTGCTTTGGGAAGATAGCTGGCTTGTTGCAGAATTAAAGCCCAGTGGGTATGCAGGATGGAGTGAAGCACGGAGCCCTCCCTGGGCTGAGCACACTGTGGGCTCCATTGGCTTGCCCTGCTCGTGGACCAGTAGCCATGCACAGGGGGCTTCAGTGCACACAGCTGCATTGGTCCCACGTTGCACCTTATGGTTGTGGCCATGTAGGGCTGACCTCACTAGGGTGGCCTATTTTAAGATCAGCTGTAGAGAGAGCATGACTGCCTGAGGAAGGGGTGAGAATGCACTTCTACTTGCCCACTAGCTTTGGGTTTGTGTAAATTATTGATTGTTTCTTTGTTTTAGGACCTAATTAAAGTGCATTTCAATTTCCTGCGAGCCATCGATGTCTCTATGATGTCTGGAGGAAGCAGCCTGGCTAAAGTATTTCTGGAATTCAAAGAGAGGTAAGAGGAAACACGGCCTTCAGACAACTCCAGTTTAACAAATCGGGGCTATGAACTGTAGGACCTATTTTGGACCTCAAGTGCATCTCAGCACAGCAGTTTCCTTTCAGTCGTTCAGCAGCTAGGTGCTGTCAGGCTGCTGTAGCATCACCAGGTGCCTGCACTTAAATACAACATGTGGACAGAGGTGGCTGGGAGGGGATAAAGGTGGGAACGTTATGTTTGTGGTGGACCAGAACGGAGCAAAGCCTCCTCACCTTCATGGGCTTTAGTGCTGTATCCTCCTGCAAACCTTGCAGGGGCTCGAGGGCAGGATCTGTCCTTGCTGGAGACGTCTGTCTGGTTAGATCAAAGCAAGGGTTAGCTATAAAAAAGTCATGTCTGGCACTGGTGTTGTCCTGCATCCATTGCATGATGAGTAAATGTAAAAGCTGCTTTCACAAACATAATAGGTTCTGTGTTTTGGCAGCTGCAAGGAGGAGTGTCCCAGAACACAAAGATAAGGTTAATAAAAGTCTTTAATATTCTTAATACTAATCAAAGGCCTGATTCATTGTGGACTCATGCCAGGGTTTTATTTCACCGTGATTAAACAAGTGTCTAGACATAGAAATGCCATTCAGAAGTCAATAACTCCAGAAATACCATCTGCATTAATAATACACGGTAAGGTCAGATATTCCATCGCTCACAGTGCCTCTTTTAGAAAGCAAATGCTTTTGGGTTAAAGAAAGAAAAAAGGGTCCAGAGAAGAATGCAAATAACTCAGAAATGCTCATAAAGCTCACGTAGGTGGTTTTGATCTCCTCATTCCTGGCACAGCTTCGTGCACACCGGTGCTGTCCCAGGGCAGGAATCCCTTCCTGACAGCACAGCAGGAATGGGGCAGAGCATCCCTGAGAGTTTGGCCACAGCAGAGGTGGTGCCACGCTTTGAAATGTTGAGAACTTGCTCCAGGGTCACCAAGAAGAGGACCCCAAAAGCCAGCTCTTGGGATTGAATCGTTTGGAGCAACCTGAGCTCAATCAATAGGGCCCTCTCCTTCCTGGGGAAAAGCCATGGGGAAGGGGACACAGTCCCATTACAGCAAAGAGATGGGGGGCAGGAGGAGAGCTCATATGGGGAGGTGCTGTTGCCCCACTGGAAGTGTCCTTCAGAGTCCTGTTGGGTCCCTGTGCCGAGGACCTTCCTCCCCACCCGATGTACCTGTGACAAAGGGATCCTGCTCCCATCTGTGTCCTCAGGGACATCCCATCCAGGTGATGCATTGCTCCGCTGCTCTGCAGAGTTTCTGGAAGGAGCTAGTTTGTAACTCTCTTTCTGTGAAAGCTGGGGCTTTAGATTTATGCTCCCAAAGCCTCTTTAAGGCTTTCCAAGTGCTGGCAAGCCAGATACTATTGTGAGTGTTCAGAAGTTGTCAAGGGGAAAAGGCAGCAGACTGATCTGTGTTGGCTGCGGGTTGGTTGGGGTGGCACAACCCATAAATCTCCCAATTCAGTTACCACTGGGTCTGAGTCCCGTGCTCATGGAGCAGCACCAACCAGAAGGGCCCTGAAATAAGGGATGGGTTCCAGCAAGTGATGGAATATGTGTCTTATCAGTAGCAATGCAGTTAGCAGCAGGGAAGGGGAGGGGGGAAGGACCTAAACCTGTCTTGCAGGATTAATGAGCAAAATGGAGAAGGAGGGGGAATCCACAGCAAAACTGTTCTGTTGGTGTCAGGTGTTTAGATTTATAGCCCTGGGCATCCTTACGGAGCTCCGCTGTGCTGCCAAAGGCTGTCACTGCCTGCTGTCACCACACCACCCACTCCTTGCTCCGTGCACACCCTGTGAGGAGCACACGATGCACTGCTGTGCATGTGGAGCTCTGCTGGGGCATATCCAGCTGAGTGTCCCTGGGCTTCAAGGGGGGTTTGAAGCCTCTCATTCCCTCGTTAGCTACAGTAATTGCCACCATAGCCATTCTGGGTGCTTCTGAAGGACTGTGTTCCTTGCCTTTGTGTTTGGTGAAGCATCCAGAAACCCCAGTGAGGGATGCTCTTGGGAAGTGGATTTTCATTGGATTTTTGTTTTTGCTCTTTTTACCCCCACGCCTCCCCAGGCACAGGGGTGCTGTTTGCTGGTGTGCACCCTTGCTCTGCCTTTGCATAGCCAAAAACACAGAGCATCTCCAGCAGGGAGGCGTGGAGCTGATGAAGACATCAGATGGATTATGGCAGAAAAAGCTGACTGGCAGCAAGGCGTGTGCTTGGGCTGCAGGGGTCAGCGCTCCCCGCTCTGTGCATTTCACAGAGCAGTCAGCAATACATCAGGTTTCTCTGAGCCCTTGCAGTGTCCTGCAGGCCCTGTGCTGTGCAGCTGTGGCTGCAACATCTGCTCAGCCGCAGCTGCAGGAGGACAGAGCATGAGGCTGGCTGGAGCTGCACGCTGGCACCCAGGAATTCGGGGATATCATCAAATCATTTGAGTTGGAAGGGACCTTTAAAGACCACCTGGTCCCACTCCCTGCAGTGAGCAGGGGCACCCACAGCTCCACTGGGTGCTCAGAGCCCCTCCAGCCTGACCTTGTTGCACCCACAAAACTGGGGCTGCAGAACCCCTTTTGCTGAACTGCCCCGACAGCCTCCAGCCCTCCAGAAGGCTTCAGCATTAAAAGTGCTGCAGTAAAAGAGTGCTAATACTTTGCTAAGGAGCAACATGGGGGAGTTGCCATTCGCCTTGTCCTCTCACCGTATATACAGACATAGATCTTTTACAACAGGTTATAACTGCCAGCAAGTGTTTCCAATTACATTTGCCATTTCCCCCTCTCCAGGCTGCTGATTTACGGCAAGTACTGCAGCCACATGGAGTACGCCCAGAACACGCTCAACCACCTCATCGCCAACCGGGACGACGTGCGGCAGAAGGTGGAGGTGAGCAGCTGGGGGCACCCAGGGCACCCATTCACCCCAAAGCCCTTTTGCTGGGGAGCAGGACAGTGCAGGCTGACCCAGATGCCCTGGAAGGAAGGGGTGCACTGTTTTTTCCCCATCTCCAGTTCTGGCTTTGGTCTAGACGCTAATCTGTATTTGCTGGGCTGTCTGTGCACCTTGCCTTGCTTTCTGCAAATGCCCCCTGACTCTTTGTGCAGCAGCCCGATTTGGGGTGAAGGCTCTGCATTCAGTGATATTTTTAAGTATCTTCTCTGGGTTTTGCATCAGCTCTGAGCCATGTGCTCTGGATGCTGCTGCAGCCTCCCCTTGCTCTGTGCTTCTCGCTTTGCTCCTCCTGGCTCACAGAGGCCCTCGGCTAACACAGCACAGTCTCATATTTAAATGGGTCTGGGCGAAGGCAGCAGTGCAAAACTTCATGCGATCACATTAGCTTATCTTAATGACTTAATCCTTATCAGCAAAGCCACAGCAACTGTCTGCGTGCTTGCTTCGAGCCCCTCACAAATAAAACGCATGAGCTCGAGCCACGGAGGAGGTGAGTTAAGCTAATGTGTTTCATTTGACATTTCCCGAGGTCTGGGAGCGCTGCGTGCCCTCCTAATGAGCAGTATCTCATTAAGCTGCAGTAACTCAGCTGCATGAGAGCGCTGTGCTGTAGGGCCCAGCCCCTGTGAGCTCCTCCTTGATAACAGAAGCAAAATGTTACAGCCGTGGGACTTTGGAGGATTCTTATTGTGGGGTGGGGGGGGGCTGTCATCGTTCTCCCCCAGCTGCCACGCTGCTGACATATTGATTTCTCTCCCAGGAGTGCACGCTGAAGGTTCAGGACGGGAAGTTTAAGCTGCAGGATCTGCTGGTGGTTCCCATGCAGAGAGTTCTGAAATACCACCTCCTGTTAAAAGTAAGCATTCCAGCTTTAGCACTTCTCTCCAGCTGCCATCCTCGCTGTAACAACTTCAGGCTTTGATGCTGGAGAGCGAAGAGTTGCCAGATGCACGGGGAGGGTTTGTTCTCCCCTTTTCAAATGAAATAATTACGAGAGCTCCTTAACGCGCCGCAATATTTGTGCCGTCTCTTAAAGCCTGGTGACCTGGGGTAATTCTGCACTTGTTAGCCACGAGAGGCACTTAATGAATATAAAATAAGCTTGCATATAATCTGATTATGTGTGAAATTCCTGCCGTCAGCTCCGCGTAAGGGAGCTCGGCAGCACCAGCATGTTGGCTCCAGCCCCATCCCATTGCCGGCACGGCAGCTGCAGCCATGCAGATTGATGCACGGTGCTTCCCCTGTACACCCACATGCTTTTGTGTTTCAGGAGCTGCTCAGCCACTCATCGGACCGGCCCGAGAAGCAGCAGCTGAAAGAGGCTCTGGAAGCAATGCAGGTACAGCAGACCCATTGGTGGACAGACAGCTCAGCATCCTGGGGAAGGCAGCTCTCCTTCAGGGCACGTGTGTGCGGATTGCTGTTTGATGGGATACACCCCCTGGTGCACTCCAAACTCACAGCAGGATCATCGTCAGCAGAATTCAGCCCATTAAATCCAGGTTTTCTCTATCGAGAGCATTGCAGGGTTCATCCCTGGCCACGCTTGTTTGCTCTGAGGTCACTTTGTTTTCTCCCTCTTGAGCCTCAGCCTTTTAATGACACTGCGTTTCCTACAGTTACATAACTTTGGTGACCTTTTTAGCCACTGTCCCTGCAAGCCAGTGATTCCGAGCCCATATGTAGGTCGTTCTAGTTAGGACTGAAGGACACCGCATTCCCATTCCACTGCTGAACAGTACAGCCTCAAACAACCATGCTGGGAGTGGGAGAAGGGATTCCCTCTGGTGCCACAAATCCCCCCTCCCCTGAAAATGTCCTTCCTGGCTGATGAGACAAAGCAGCAGACCCGGTGACAGCTGTTAAACCCTGCTTATGGCCTCGTAATGCAGCACCCACTGCTGCTGATGCTCATAAATAAATGGATGCAGTCTCTGCTGCAGAGTCAGCATTTTTGGGAGGAAGCTGCCAATAGCCATCAGAGAGGTTTGTTTGCTATCCTTGCCCCAACGCAAAGTGCTGGGCTAGCCAGGGGGCATAGGAAGCAGAGCGGTTTGATTTTAATTGATTTGTAAACCAGGGCTTAACTTACAAGTAGTGCTCTCCATCAAGATTCCAGCCTTTCTGTCTCCTTTGCTGGCGGACGTTGGTGCCCTATGGGGTGAGCGGTGCAGGATATCCACAACTGGAGCTGCCCTTCCCAAAGGGCTTCACTCCCTTTCACTTTGCATATGTCATCATTAGCACAGGGTGGGGGCAGGAATTGCACCCAGAGGCTGCATGTGGTGCTTGCGTCGTCCCTACAGCTGAGCACACAGGGCTGAACCCCAGGGGATGGGGACAACCCTGCAGACCCAGCCTGCATGTTGCTGCTTCAAGTCACCAACAATCCTGGAATTGGGTTTCCCTTTTGCACACACCATGGCCTGCTCAGCAGGAGGGAGCAGCCAAGCACTGATGGAGGATGCCGACCTCCTTGCGTGAGGCTTTTACTTTTGTCGCTCTTCATAAGCATCCCTGGCTCGGGTGTTGGTGAGGTTACAAGTATTGTCATTTCAATTAGTGATTATCGTATGTGATTAACCCTTCCTGTGTCGGGAAGCTGGGGAAGGTCTCGCCTGGAGGGGATGTCTTAAAAAATTCCTCTCTCAGATTTAATCCAGGATGACAAGGAGCTCTTGTTGAGGACAAGGAGGCAGGGAGCAGATAAGAAAGTAGGGAAGTATGGTCAGAAGGATGTAAGAAGTTGTAGTTGGAGGGGAAGGGTTCTTTCTCTTTGGGTCAACATTTGGGCAAGCAGAGGACTTTTTTCAGAGAAGAGCAAGCACCAGAGAGTGTCTCTTTATCTTACACGGTAGTCATTGTGTGGTTGGAAATCCTATTATAGTACAGAGGTGGGTGTTTTGGTAATGAAGAGTGGCTCAGAGCTCTTTTCCAGGTGGGATGAAGGGAATTAGGGTGACAAGGGCTGAAGTGCTTGCTGCTGGGGCTCACAGCAGATATATGCCATGCGTTGGGTTACTGGGTTCATGCATTGCCCTCTTCTGGGAAATGGGAGAAATTGCAGCAGAAATGTTCCTGCAGTGCCAGCACGGAGTGCCCCGAGGTGCTGGGATGCAGCCCAGGGGCACAGGCAACCACGATGGATGCCAACATGGGCTCCTTTGCTTCATTTATAATCACTGGGCTTGTAATACAGCAGAAGTTTGTTGGGCTGCTTTTCCTTTTCTTCTGGTGATGCCTGTGATTGCAGCATCCTGTGCTGCTTGGGTTCCTGCAGAGCTGCTCCTGGTCCGGCTCCCAAACACGTGCAAGGAGAAGGAGTAGGAACACACCCCTGCTGCTGTATTGAAGGTGTTGGTTCCATTGGGGAAATAAAAATCAACGCTCACTTTTCTTTTAAGGACTTGGCCATGTACATAAACGAAGTAAAGAGAGACAAAGAGACGTTGAAAAAGATCAGTGAATTTCAGAGCTCTATAGAAAATCTGGTAAGTTGGAAGATCCTCCTCTCACTCCCAGCTTTGATTTGATGATTATCAAATCATCAACTGACCAAACCATTGGGTTGGACGCCAGCCTGCCCCAAATCCCCAGTCTTGGTTCAGGATGGGAATCAAAAGGAAAGAGCCCTTGTTCTGCTTTTGTAGGAAACCCAAAATTAATTTGTGGGCTTTTGCATTCTGGATCCCAAATCTTGCGAAAATGCCTGGATTTGTGAGCCCTGCCCTGGGGTGGGTGCTCTCCTGATGCTGAGGTTGGGGTCCTGCACTCGTGGAGGTTGGATTTTGGTGTTCCCAAGCCCAACCCTGGCTGCAGGTCTCACCCATGCATTGCTTTCCTGCAGCAAGTGAAGCTGGAGGAGTTCGGGAGGCCGAAGATAGACGGTGAGCTGAAGGTCCGCTCCATCGTGAACCACACCAAGCAGGACAGGTGAGAGAGCAGCAGCATTCTCCTGAGAGAGAAACGTGCTAGGTATATTAATCCCCAACAAAGCACATCCCTGCTAGGGTGACGGCCAGAGGAGCTGGCTTGCAACCTCTGCTCTGTGTTGGAAGTGTAGCAAGCACATCAGTGTGAAATCACAACACACAGAGCTGCCCCAGCTGGGGATGCTCTGCAGAGCTCTCCAAGTCCTCCCCTTGAATGGGGACCTCAGTTAGCTTGCTTGACCAGCTTGTTTGCTTGCTTTGGGCAGGTATTTATTTTTATTTGATAAAGTGGTGATCGTCTGCAAAAGGAAAGGATACAATTATGAGCTGAAAGAAATTATCGAGCTGCTCTTCCACAAGATGACCGACGACCCTATGAACAACAAGGACATTAAGAAGGTAGGTGGAGCAGAGATCAGCTCTGCCAGAGAGTGTTTTGGAGCTGCTCTGGCCAGTCCTTGGGTAGCACATTCCCAAGCAGCCTTTTTAAATAGAAACAGAGCTTGCAAAATACTGGAAAATAAACACTCATCTGGCAGGGCAGCCTTACAGAGAGTTGGGAAATGCTTAGGTGTACAGGGCTGGGCTTGATCCTCTGACCTAAGTCTGTGCAAAACAGCCCTGGAGAGGATGGATGGGAGGGAGGAGGGAGAGGGAGGCAAGGCGATGCCAGCCGTGCTACCAGCTTGCCAAAATCAGCTCAATGAGTGCAGCTGCCTCTGAAGGAGCAGCATTTTGGTGGTGTCCAGCTATCAGAGAGGCAGGGACTTGTGTGCAGGTAGATGTTGTATGGATGGGACACATGACATTGGGTGTGAAAAGCCAGTTTTGCCACTTGGATGCTGAAGAAATGCTGCTAGCTTTGTGTTTTAATGCAGTATATTTCCTCTTTGCTCTCCAATGCTTTCTAGTCTCATGGAAAAATGGTAAGCAAAGCACGCAGTTTTCTCTCATGTTTCTCTGTGCAGTGTTGTAATGAGACAGGCAGAGCATATGTGTGTTGGGCAGGTCAGATGTTCCTCCTGGGCTGTCAGTTGTTGTCAGGGAGAGAGATAAAGGCTGGAGAGGATCCACTGGAGCAGAAAAATCCCACTTCTCTCATCTGCCACCATAAAATCCCATTTGGCCCTAGTGCACAGTGCAGGGCCGATTTAGGCACCATTAGCTGTGATGTGCTGTAGAGACAGAGAGTTGTTCTTCCTCCTTCCCTCCTCTTATCCCTGCAAAGGTGCAGAGAAAAGGGGCAGGAGCTGAGAGCAGCTCTTGAGAGGTGTGAATGAAAGCTCACTGCTGCTCAGGTGCTGGGAGCACAGCGGTGCGATGGCTTCTAGTTTCCTCTTGCAGTGGTCATACGGCTTCTACCTGATCCACCTTCAGGGAAAGCAGGGCTTCCAGTTCTTCTGCAAGACGGAGGAGATGAAGAGGAAGTGGATGGAGCAGTTTGAAATGGCAATGTGAGCACCGGGCATGGGGCAAGGAACATCGGGCTGCTGGGTATTGGAGAGCAGCTCTGGTAGCAAAGCTCCCATGGGCTGGCAAGGTGAGACCCTATACAAAGGGAGGCAGGGCCCAGCATCTGCCCAAGTGTTTGCCCCAAAGCCTGTTTCCAAACATTGACCAAAATGCAAACAGACCCTACAGCGAGTGGCCATGAGCACGGAATGGGTGATGGGGGCAGGTCAATAACCCTGCTCCTTCCTGCAGGTCCAACATAAAGCCAGAGAAAGCCAATGCAAACCACCACAGCTTCCAGATGTACACGTTTGAAAAGACCACCAACTGCAAAGCATGCAAGATGTTCCTAAGGTGAGCTGTGTGCTCCTCGCTGTCCTGCATCTGCAAACAGACATGGGTAGGGGCTGAACTAACACCTTGTGACCTCCTTTTGCACAGAGGAACGTTCTACCAGGGCTATCTCTGCCCAAAATGTGGAGCTGGTGCTCACAAGGAGTGCCTGGAAATCATTCCTCCCTGCAAGATGGGTGAGTTACTTGGCAGTGTCAGCAGTTTATGACATTGAGGTTAATGGATGTGAATGATCCCAAAGTTCTTCCCCCTAAAGTGCTATCAGCTGCTTGTTAACACCTAAAAAACATATGATGATGCTGTCAACTGCCTCCCAGGGCTGCAGCTCATAGTGGCAGGTGGTTTCATAAGCAAATGGACTGACCAAACCACCAAAAATCAAGGAGAGATCCCTGTCCTCAAACTAAACAGAGCTTTCCTATGGTGACCCAGTGCAGCTCTGGTGCTCTGTGCCTTGGGGGACTTTCATGGAGCAGCATCAGAGGGGGTGTGTTTGGGGATGGAATGGGGAAGAAATCTCGGAGCTTGGTGCACGTGAGAAATCCGTGCCCGGTGCTGATCTGCTCCCACCAAGTGTGGAGCTGAGGAGTGACCCCATGCCACTCCTTGGTCAGGTGTCAATGCTGCTTTATGGATCCTCATGGCATCAACAGAAGCAGAAAATGGGTTTGCTGCCTGATAAACTAACGGCCTATTTCAACATTTCTCTTGCAGGTTCTTCAGCAGACCAGGTATGTTGTTTGAGGACCCTTTCCCCACATCCCTCCCTGTGTCCTTGCCTGGCCTGGTGCTCAGCTCATGATGAGGCACTGGCAGAGGTCTTGGGGATCCCAGTAATTGGGGGCAGGACTGGAGACCGATGGCTAAAAGTGGCCCAGTCTGCATGGCACCATGGGCTTCAGAAGATGCCAGCACCCAGCAGAGCCAGGGAGGTTTCCTATCCTGATGTTTTCAGATGGGGAGAGCTGAGGCTGCTGTGTCCTCATGGGAATTTTTCCTCTCTCTTTGCAGGACTTGCTGAGTGCCGGACCCGGTAAGGGCATTGCTGCATTGCAAGAGGGCATCTTGATTGCAGCTGGAGGTGTCATAGAGGCTTGAGCACATGGGATGTGGGGAAAGCTCCTTTTCAAACTGGAAATAAGTGCTGATGGCTGCAGGAATGGGATGGGATGCCCAGAGCTCTCCTCCTGCTCCCCAAGGCTTTTGCACTGCCTGCTTAGACAAAGGAGGGCATAGACATCTTCCTCTAAAGCAAGCCACACTCTGCCTGGCAGAGCAGCTTGGTAGTGATGGAACATCTCTATGCCCGTGCATGATGAGCAGCTTGGTGGTGATGGAACATCTCTATGCCCATGCAAGATGAGCAGCTTGGTGGTGATGGAACGTGCCCATACCCATGCCTGATGCGCTGCCCTCTGGTGGGAACCTGAGTCACTATGGTTGCTGCAACCTCATTTGTATATTTTATTTTTCTTCACGCCAGCCTGGTCAGAGTGCTGGGCTGCCCTGCCCGTGTTCTATCTCAAAGAAGAAGGAACAATTTGTTTTTGTGCTTTTCCTGTCGAAAGGAAAGCCAAGCCTGGCAAGAAGAAACCAAATCAGATCACTGGTTTGGAAACACGGCACAGTGCTCCCTCTGGGTGGGGAAAGGCAGCTGGCAGCGGAGGTGGGGAAGCAATCTGAAGACAAACACAGTGGCTGTAGAGCACTTTGGGTAGCTCTATTTAATGTGTGATTAATTAAAAGACAACTGGACTTTGGCTGCAAACTACTGGGGCAGAAAGGTGCTTTCCGGGCCCTGCTGAAGCCCAGCACAGAGCACGTGGTTGCAGGCATTTTGCTGATCCCTTTCATTTTCATGCTTTCTGTCCCAAATTCCTGCCTACTGCTGCCGTTAGATTTGTGGTTCACAGGACAAAGAACAGCAGGAGGTGCGAGGTTATTGCCGTTTCGCTTTTCCTTAGCAGGGATGAAACTGCTTTGCATCTCCCCCAGGTCCTAAAATGGTGGCAGTGCAGAACTACCATGGGAACCCCGCGCCGCCTGGCAAGCCGGTGCTGACATTCCAAATCGGAGACGTGATCGAGCTGCTGAGGGGAGACCCCGACTCGCCGTGGTGGGAGGTGAGGGCCCTTCCCTCAGGCAGCTGCTGGCACATTTTAAGCCATTGTTGTCTGCGTTGTCCCTTTCTTTTGTCACATCTTCTGTAGCGCGGGGAAGGGCTGGGGCTGCACGGTGCTTGGGAGCTGCGTTAGGGTTTGTCCTCATCCGTACTTTGCTCCTCTGTGCACCCTGCTGATCCCCAGCTCTGTGCTCTGCAGGGGCGGCTGCTGCAGACCAAGAAGTCAGGTTACTTCCCCAGCTCATCTGTAAAGCCCTGCCCCGTGGATGCCAGGGTACGTGTGTGGCTGTGGGTCGGTTGAGGGGGGTTCCTGCTACATTTAAGGGGGCATGAGATGCCCTGAAGGGCCTTTGGCTCTCCCCAACCCTTTTTCACTACATGCAGCAGTGCTGTCAGCTTACTTCCCAATTAAAAAAGGCTTAAATAAATGAAAAAAGCACAGCACATTCATCCACAGCTGAGGGAAAAGCACTCATCCTTAACACTGCCCTACTCTCCCAGAGCTGGTGGCTCTGAAGCTGCCTGGCAGGCAGAACCCCTCCCATGGATAGGAGCACCTCGTTAGGTGCCAGGCAGTAATGAGCAGTGCTCTCTTTGCAGCCTCCCAACAGTCGTCCACCGTCGCGGGAGATCGACTATACGGTGTACCCATGGTGAGTTGCACTGAGATGTGTCAGCGTTGGTTTTAATTGTTGTTTTGACATCAGCCTGTGCCAGCACAGAGCTGTGAGTGCACCTTGGTGCCCAGGCATTGAAATCCACAGTGTCCCTGGGGATTTCATCGTTGAGAAGATGACCTGGGGAGGGAAGATGCAATTTCTGCCTTGGCAGGAGAGGTTGTGCTTCCCCGTGCCCTTGCCTCTTCCTGCTGGCACCATCCAGGGTTTCAAGTTCATGAGTCTAAATTATCATAAGTGTAAGTTATTCCAGCTCCCATTGAAGCCTCCTTCCTCTAGGGACCAATTCCCAGCCAGTAGGGTTTTCTAGGTGCCCTGGAAACATGAGGGACTTAGAGAACCATTTGAGTCAGAGGGATCCTTTAAAGGCCGTCTGGTGCTACTCCCTGCAGTGAACAGGGAAGCCTACAGCTCCTCCATGGTGCTCAAGGTCCATCCTGACCTCAGTCTGTCCTCACAGGGGATGTTCCATCGCTTGGAATACCCTTCAAACTACATTGCCCATTACTCTTTATTCAGTGGCAGTGGCTGATTCTGCCTCTGAAGGCCTGGATCTGTTTCTCTACTTGCCCAACCTTCACACCTTTAATAAGAGAGATGCACCTTTTTGCCTAAAATAAACCGATGCTTGAAGGAAGCCGAATCCTAGCTCACAAATGCCCTGGGGAGGCAGCTGGCCCCGAGGAGCTCGGGATGCTCAGCCCCTCTGGCTCAGGTTCGCAGGGAACATGGAGCGGCAGCAGACGGACAACCTGCTGAAGGCCCACGTCAGCGGCACCTACCTGATCCGCGAGCGGCCGGCCGAGGCCGAGCGCTTTGCCATCAGCATCAAGTGAGTGCAACCTCGTGGGGCACACGGAGCACGGCCCCAGAGCACCAGCACGCCTTATGCTGAGCGTCTTTGTGTCCCGTCATAGGTTCAACGAAGAAGTGAAGCACATCAAGGTGGTGGAGAAGGACAACTGGATCCACATCACGGAAGCCAAGAAGTTTGAAAGCTTGTTGGTATGTCCTTGAAGCCCTTTAGGTGCGTGACGGGCTGATGCCGATCCTGCAGAGCATCTCCCAGCCACGTCCCCCTGTGCTTTGCAGGAGTTGGTGGAGTATTACCAGAACCATTCGCTGAAGGAGAGTTTCAAGCAGCTGGACACGACGCTCAAGTACCCGTACAAGTCGCGGGAACGCTCTACCTCCAGGACCTTCACCCGCTCTCCAGGTAGGACCCATCTCAGCCTCAGTGCTGCGCTCCTGATGGGAAACCTCCCCCTTCTGTGGGCCGTGGGCTCGGTGTGAATGGGGATTTGCAGCCTCCCAGCAGCTCTTCGCTGCCTTCCCCCTTGCGCTGTCCTGCTGTGCTCAGCAGAGATTTGCTGAGTGCAAAGAGATGTGCGGCAGCTTTGGTTGGGTGCGTTGTGGATGTCCTGCCCACGTCAGCTTGTGTGTGGGGGTCTGGTTCCAGTGTCCCTGGTGGGGTTTGAATCCCAGAGGGACTCCTTTAATGGGGCTGATGGGGGAAATGGAAAATCTGAGCCTAAAAGCAAAAAAAAAAATGAAGGAAATCAGAGCAAATGGAGAGCAGAATTTGTGCTGTTGCAAAGCATTTGGTTTTGTCTCAAAGGCCGAGAGCAGAAATTGGGAAAAAAAATCTTTTAAAACCTTTTCCATGATATATTATAAAAATGCCATCATGGAAAATAGTTCCTAAAAGTTGATCAGACATCTTTTCCAGTTGTGTACACCCCTGTGCCCTGGGCAGTGGCTGCACCTGCCATGGCTGTCCCAGTTCCGAGCGTGTGACCTCTGCATGCATTGCCCTGTATTTCCCCATTGGCTTTTACAGCGTTGTGCATTATGATTTTATTTTATTTTAATTTCCTTTTTAATGCGTGTTCTGCATCTTTCTGTTTCTCTCTAACCTCTTTGCAGCCTCCTGTGCTTCCTACAACTTTTCTTTTCTCAGTCCTCAGGGCCTCAACTTTTCTTCTCAGAGCTCCTCCAGTCCCTTCTGGTCAGGTACCCCATGGAGAGACCCATAGCATCCCCAGCTTGAAAGCCATCACAGTGGGACCTGCGTGGTCCCTGCTGTCCCTTCTGCACCCACAGGCAGCTCGGGGGGACCCGGCCATGCCCTGCCAGGGGCTCAGCCTGAAAACAAGTGAATAAATCATGGCTTTGCCAAAAGCAAATGCTCTCCCTGAAAATCAAAGCAGGAGCTTTTTGGATTGATTGGAGCTGTTGCTATTGAGAAAGGGTGCTTAAATTAATGAAGAACTCCGGCGCATTGGGATCTCATGATGTACTTCAAGCTCAACTTGCTCATCCCATGTGTTTCACCAAAGGAACATTGGCATCACACCATCTTCCAGCCTGGTTGTCCATGCTGGCTAAGGAGAACATCTCAGTGTCCAGCAGTTTTTGAGCTCTGGGATCTCAGCCTGCTCAGGAGAACTGTGCTAAGGGGATCTGAAACCTGGGCTGTAAGTGTGTCTGGGGCTCAGGCTCCCCGCAGTGGAGTTCTGGCTTTAAATGCATTACAGACCAGTGTCTTCCCCCCTGTTTATAAGGGATCAGAGCAAAACTGCATCCTTTTTATGCTTTTATTTGCCAGCGTTTTCCTTTATGCTGGACAAGGAAAACCATCTGCTGAGACACATGTGTTTTCCCTAAAGCTGTGTTTGAGAACACAACTTTTCAGGGTGTTAGAACATAACTGGGAATTTGGGGTCCTATAACTGCATGCAGACTGTGACTCTGTGCTGAAATGGGTTCTGAGCAAGCTCCTGATAAAAGAGCTCAAAGCTGTCGTGGTTCTTGCTCCATTCTCCAGCCTGGTGGGGATGGATGATTGCACGCTGTGTGTCCACCTCTCATCCATCGCCATCCTCATCTCCTTCCATCCCGAGAGCTGGAAATCTGGGCAGAGCTTTTCCTCAAGCTCAGTTCAACCTTGGTTTGCAAAATTTAAAACAAATTAATTAAGACCCAAAAATCCCAGGACAAAAAGGGTCATTTGACCAAAGCCCGTTCCTTCAAGGTTCTTATTTTTTTTTCTCCTCATTTTGCAAACTCCACAAAAAGAACCTTCCCCCCCCCCTCTGCTTGCCCAGGAGCACCCTGCGGTGATGGGGACTGTTCTGTACCTCTCTCCCTCTCCTCCAGCCCGTCCCCACTGCTCCTCTGTGTGCAGTTCTCCGGCAGTCTCCTCCCCATGCCCTGCACTTCCCTGCACGAAGCAATGGAGATGCACTGCTCAACGTCTCTAGGAGAATCCTGTCCCAGTTTTGAGGTAGTTCAAACACAAGCTGACTTGTCAAACCCCTTTTGGCACGGCGGTCCCGTCAGGAGTTATAAATGGTGGAAAGGGATTTTTCCGTGACTCCACCGTGAATAATTGTCGATTCCTTTGAAATCTTTCCTTTTGACACCGCTTTCCCTTCTCACCAAATTGCCCCAGCAATCCCCACCAATGGGTCGCAGCCCCTCCTGGGCAGCCAGGGGGCTGTCCCAACTCTGACCACGGGGCTCTATGAGCCCAACAGGATCCACTTCATCCCTGACCACCCCATTTCAGATGAGACCAGAGCTGATCCAGGTCATGGCATTGCAATGGGAGCCAGTGCCATGGTGGAAAACCCAGGTTGAACCCCATGGAGCTTTCCCCAGGCTTCGGCTGCTCGATGTGGTGGGGGCCACTCCCGACACTTTGCTTTGTCCCCGTGCAGTGTTCACCCCACGGGTCATAGGGACGGCAGTGGCACGCTACAACTTCGCAGCGCGGGACATGCGGGAGCTGTCGCTGCGGGAGGGCGACGTGGTGAAGATCTACAGCAGGATCGGCGGCGACCAGGGCTGGTGGAAGGGGGAAACCAACGGGAGGGTACGTGCAGATGGTGTCCCATCCCCTGTGCACTTGGTGTCCCATCTCCTTTCTACCACGTGATCCATGTGATGTCCAGATCTCCTTTTCCTCAAGCTTGCATGCAAGGAAATTAATCATAGAATGATAGAATTGTTAACATCCAACTATTGACCCATCCCACCATGCCCACTAACCGTGTGGTTCTGCAATTGGAAGAAGCTTGGAGCTATCCCCAGGCCAAAGCTGGGGAAAGCAGCAAGCTGATGACTTGCCTGGATGTCCCATGGGGTTTGCAGCATGGGGGGACACATTCCTGATCCCTTCTTTATTGCAGCCACATGCCGAGGCAATGTACAGTCGCTAGCTCTGGGTCACTGTGCAGATTTTGGTAGCAGCTGCATCTAACAGCTGCATCACCTCCTCATCACTGCCATGTGGCTGTGTCTGGTGCTGTAGAGATAACTCTGGGAACAGCATGTGGTGACGGAGGAGCAGTCCCAAAGGCGGGACAGGAGCTCCCTGCTGCTCCCCACCGCTCAGCTCTCCATCTCCCCTCAGGTCGGCTGGTTTCCCTCGACGTACGTGGAAGAAGAGGGGGTGCAGTGATGCTGGGGATGCCCAATGGAAAGTCGTCGAGTGCCCGAAGCGATCCGCTGCAGACCACACGCTGCTGCCCCAGCAGCCCGGCCCCAACGCCCGCCAGCACTGCCGGGAGCGCCACCGCTCTCCCCAGACTCTTTAGTAAATCCATTCCTCTGTACAGCGTGTGTGTGTGCGTCGGGGTGCCTCCAGCCCCGGCCCTGTTCCGTCTGTAGAAGATTCGTGGTCTGTCGGATGACGTTTGTGTGGCGGCTGCTCCTGGGAGAGCCGCGCTCCCCTGAATGGACAGAGCGGAGGGACTCTGCCTGGTGCCCCCCAGGGGGGTGTCCGGACCTTATTTTTCCTAGAAGTGTTTTAAAATGGTGAGGCTGAAAGCCTGGGCTGTGCCCGGGGGTGCAGAGGTGAGCATGCAGGGCTCGGGATAGGGACCATGGCTGCATCATGTCGGGATGCACCTTGGGACCAGGAATGGAGCTGCTCATCCCTGAAGGATGACAGCTGTGAGCTGGGGAGCACAGCTGGACCATGGACGTGGGAGGGAAAAAAGCCCCGTGGGCATCCCGAGCCCCTTTCCTCACTTCCCCTCCAGCCCCACTGCCGTGCTGGGGATGCATGGGGCAGCCCAGGACACTGGGTGAGCTGCTGGTGTTGCAGGGCTGGAGGTGTGCCTTGCCACACGTGGGTTTTGGAGGTCACAGGGCACCAGGTCCCTGCAGAGGAGCAGATGGGAGAATGGATTGAGCACCTTGGCGAGGTCCATTCTTCTGCAGCCATATGTGTCCCACCTCACTGAGCTCAGTGGGGTGAACCCACGTGAGTAAGGGCTATGGTATGAAGTCCTGATTTATCTCAATACATCTCTTCTTCTCCAGCTGTGTGCACTTTTGGGGGCTGTGAGCGTTGCCCCCTCTTCTTCCCACAGGCTGTTACCGCTGCTGCTGTCAAGGAAAGGTCCGTCTGTCTGTGCATTGCCACTTTGTCCTGCGTTCCATCCATCCCAGTCCGTTCTTCCCACACTGCAGCCTGTAATGCATAGGCAGAGCTGCTGCTTGGAGAGCTGGGCTGGCATCTTCTGCTGGGCACTGCCTTTGCCACCCAGCTCCAGAATTTCCTTCCAAAGTGCTGTTCTGAACAAATACATGTGTGTGTGTCTGTGTGTTTGTAGCGAGGAACGACTTTCCTATCTCTGAGCCTTGAGAAATGCCCTCCTGTCTCTGTGCATAAGTAGCATTTGGAGCTGCTGCTGTGCCCGAAGCTGTCCCTGGCACTGCAGGTGGGCACGGTGCTAGCCAGCACTGTGTGGTGCTGTGTCCCAGCCTTGCTGCCAGCGGAGCTTGAGAGATTATGTGGGAGAGCCTGGGGCTCCCATTGGAAAGGGCATTGTGTTCACTTGGGAACTTGGCTGTGTTGCTCAGTGAGAAGCCCAGGGCCAGGTCAGTGTGCTGCCCAGGGCTCCGGATAGGGCTGGGAATGTGTTGGGTTCCTTGGGCTCACCATGGCAGCGCCCAGCAGGGTGAGGGGGCACAGTGCAGGGCTCAGGGCTTTACCAAGGTACTGTTTGGTGCTAACCTCTTCCAGGCCAGCTATTGGTGCTCAGCATGGGATGTGTCCAAGGGGCCGTGTTTGCTAAAGGAGCTGAATGGTTCGTGCTCTGCAAGGGAAAAAATTGGGGTGCAGCAAACGAGGAGCAGGCAGCGCCCTGCTGCAGCGTGAAGGGCTGTGCTCGGATCTCCCCCATTTTGGTGTACCTGAGAGCACATCTAAGGTGGGTGAGACACACACACACCAGAGAACAACTGACGGCTGAAGGTCTGCCTCAGATGCTTTTAAAGCCCTATGCAACGCCCACCCCCCATCTGAGATGGATTCCCTGTGTCTGCAGTGGGCGCATCCCCCGCAGAAGGGCACAGTGCTCCCCCTGCAGAAGGTGCCTGTGTGGCATCTCCTGCACAGCCCTCCGGGTCCCCCCATCCCCCAGCAAGGTTTCCCTCTTGTGTTTACTGTTGTAAGAAGCTTGTTTAAAAAAAAAAAAGAGGAGAAAAAGATGGTTTTTGTTTGTAAGTAATTATTCAGCCATTTGCCACGATATATATCTGTGAATAAGAGGGGAAATGTGTTTGTTTTTTTTTATGATGGCGAGAAAATTGTATATATATTTGAGTTCGTCGCGGGACATTCAGAATTGCAATGGGATACGTTGGAAAATAATATGTAAATTCCTTGGGTTTTTCCTTTGCACTGCACTAACGGGGGTAGAACGGGCTCGGGTGGAGGGGTCCAAAGGTAAAACTGTTCGTTTATGGGATAGGTTCTAGCTGGCAATTTGGAAATCATTCGGAGTAGCTTGTAATGCTGGAATAGAATCTTTAGCTGCTACTTAGAAACCCTTTTGCATGTGGTTCTTCCAGACCTTTTTAAGTTACAATACATCCAAGTAAATCCCACAGTGAAAAAAAAAACAACAAAAATAAAGTGTAATTTTGCTGATAGCTCCTTTCGTTTTTTTGGCAGCCATGGTTTTTATCACCAGTAAACCCACACAAGAGGGATGGGGTTTGAGTTGGGCTTCTGTGGGGCGTAGTGCTTGTGGGGATGGATCCTTCCTGATGGTCAGCACCCACACCCCACCCAGAACTGCATTGCTCAGCTGATCCCGTCCTGCAGCCTCAGACCCAGTGGGGCTCAGCCAGGGCAGCCCCCAGCAGCTGTTCCTCTGCAGCTGTTCCTGTCCCGTTGGGGTGGCTGAGAAGGGAGCGGGTGATTTTTCACAGCTTCCATTCATTTCTTTGGATCACGTTCCCGAATCCCACCCGGCTCTCCGTGCAGTGCCATTTTCCAGAGCGATAAAATAAAATCACAGCCTTGCTTACAAATTGCCCGAGGTGTTTTTGGAGGAAAGGGAAGGTTTCACCCCAGAGATGGCACTATGAGCTGCCCTACTTAATAACGTTTTTCCCTGCTCTTCTGGCTGCGGTTGGAAGGATGCAGCTCAGCCGGGTGTCACTTTGGCCGAGCTGCAGATCCCTGCCTGGCACAAACCATGTCCCTGTTGGTGCCATTCAGTCTCAGAGAAGCTCTCCAGCACACACCACGTATGAAATGCTGATTTCTGCCACCTGAGAGCTGATCTGCCAGCAGAAACCCACAGCACAACGCTGGAGCATGGAACAGGTGAGTGGCAAACTGCATTCATGCCAGCTCCTTGCTGGGGACGTCCCTGGTGGCACTCGGGGACATGCAGCCCTGCAGCATGGTGGAGGTGGGTGCTGAGCAGCTCCATGTGGCTCCATGTGACCCCCCCAGGGCGTGCATGGATAAATGGGGCATTATTCACCATGCCCATCCCGTGCCATGTGCTGTAACCAGACCAGGAGCAGCCTTCCCCAAGGCATTGACAGGAGCATCCATCTCCAGCCCCCAGCTGGCTCCAGCCCTGCTCCCCAGGAGGGGGAAGGCTGCCCCAGACACAAGTTCTATTTTATCATCTTTTTTTTCTTTTTGCAGCTGCTGACATAATCTCCCACATTAGTTGGACTGGGCAGGGTTCTGCTCTGAGCAAACACAGCACTGGGACTGGCTTCACTTGCTGGCTGCCCTCTGCAAACAGCTCCATGCACAGAGTGCTGCTGGCTGGCCCTGAGCACGCCCTGTCACTTGGTGGCCTGTGGCTGGCCAGCAAATGGCCACCTCCCTCTGCCACCCCACAGCAGGCTGCCCTAAAAGCCACCCATGGTAGCAATCCAGAACCTGAGAACAAGGGCCCCAACAGCTCTGCAAATGGGGAAACTGAGGCATGTGGGTGCTGAGGCCAGAGCTCTGAAAAGCTCCAAACAGTGCCAGATCAACTCCACTCAGGGTCAGGCAGTGGTGGTGCTTTCCAGGATCAAACTCAAATTGCAATGCAGGGCAGAGCAGGCTCAGTGCATGCCAGTGCAGGCTTGGCAGGGTGATGGCACGTGCTTGCAGCCTCATGCAGGCAGTGTGATCAGCTGCAGCTCTGCAGCACGCTTGGCTGGTTCATTTGTGCATTCGCCGTGGTGTTTCATATGACCTAGAAAACTCCAGCTGGCGCATGCAAACCAGCGTGCCCCTTTGTTTTGTAATTAGTCTAGGGGGAAGGATTGAGCTGGTTGTGTTCCCTTTGCGTTATGCTGACCATTAGAAACACACACCTCCCTCATTATGGCTCTGCAGCTCTGTCGGACCCCAATACTCAGAGGAACCGGAGTACAGCAGAGCTGTGCACATCCCTCCAGGACACGGTGTGTGCTCGGGGTGTCCTCTCACACAAAGGTCATGTTTGTAATTAGCATGCGCTGATGAAGCAGCTCTGTCCCACCAGACTGCAACACCCCAACACCAGCAGTTCTGACTTGCTTGCATCTCTGGTTATTTGGAGTGGTTGGTGGAAGAATTTGGGCTCTCTCTTTAAAGCAAACTCTTCTTGTCTTTTAGGAAAAGGAGAGAAACGCCTGAGATGGGCTGATTCTGAACAACTGAGCCCCTCTGCTGCTATTCAGCCTCTTTTCAGAGTGGGGAGATTTGGATGCAGGCCCATCCTGCAGTGTATCCAACACATAAACGGGGGCTCCCAGGGGCGGTGAATGTGCAGAGCCCCTTAAACCACAGCCCAGGCAGCAGAATCCAAACCTTTAAAGCACTGCACCTCCTGCCCAGACAGGCCCTCATTACAGGGCTGAGTCCTGAGCAGGAGAAGCAAGAAACCTTTGTGCTGAGAGAACTAAATTAAACCTTAAATTAAACCTTTTCTTCCCCCTAAACCTAAATGATTTTTTTCCATAAAATTTTTTGGTTTTTTTATTTCTTTTGCTGTTCACACCTTTGCTTTGAACTCTCGGCTCTGCCTCGGGAGCTTTGGCAAATCCCTTTTAACCCAGCTCTTCAAATGCAACTGCTGGGAACTGGGGCGGGAGGGGCAGATGTCGGAGCGCTCTGTTTGCTCCCTGGCAGCCGGTGAGCCCTGCTGGCTGTGAGCCCCCCCAGCCGTGCTGTCCGCTCTCTGCTGGGTGCCGGGCTGGGAAGAAAAGTCAGAATTCCATTCCATTTTGCATTTCTCCATTCTTCCCGACTTTGGCATTGAGCGGCGGAGCAACAAAAAGGAGTAAGAGCTCATCCGGGGCTGGGGAAGCCGCGGTTGGCCCCGCTGGCTGTTGGAGCTGGTTAATGTTTTTGCAGCAGGGGTTGGAGGACGGCGGTGCGGAAGAGGAGGAGGAGAGCGTTGGAGGAAGGCAGGCGTCCCGCGGCCATCGCGAGTGTCGCTGGTGAGTGGATCCTGGATCTTCTGTGGGATTCCTGGTGGGATTTCCCAGCTTTGCGTGGTGGCAGTGGGTGGGGTCCCATAGGGGGGAGCTCTGCAGCGGCACCCAACCGTGCTGCTCCACCGCAGCCCGCTGCAAACTGCTCCAAAGCCATGTGCCCAAAGCACGTCCCCAGTCTGTGGCACAGGGCTGGAGGGCTTGATCTGCTCCCGTCCCCTCCAGCAGCCAATGCTCTGTTTTCTTTTGATAAGGAGCAAACCTTGTGCCTTTGTTGTGGCTCTTGAATGCACGGGGAAAAAAAAAAACCCACACAGAAAAGGGGTGGTTTCTGCGGGCTGGCAGCAAGCCCAGGAGCCGCCCTGTGTATTTCCAGGCCCCTTTTGTAAGCTGGGCCCCTCTGAAGGGTGTTTGGAGATTGCTGTTTGGATACAATTCCCTGCTGGATGGGGGTCCGAACCTATGCCCACCTGTGGGTGCTGCTCAACCCATTGCCCAACATGGATGTGCCATCACCGATGCCACCGCTGTTCCAGTGGTGACCAGCTGGCACTCCTGCTCACAATCTGGGATCTCTGCAGGTTGACATGTCCTACGTGAGCTGTGCCCTGCGGGTGGCTGCACCCCGCCGCCTGCCAGCCCCCTGGAGAAGCCCTCGACCCTACAGCAGCACGAGGGGACCCACGGCTGAGAAGAGCGTCCCCTACCAGAAGACACTGAAGGAGGAAAGCAATGGGAGTACGGGGCCCAGCCGACCACCCCCGGCCTCGGCCGAGGTGGTGGTGATCGGGGGGGGCAGCCTGGGCTGTCAGACCACCTATCACCTGGCCAAGCTGGGAGTCACCAACGTCGTCCTGCTGGAGAGGGACCGCCTGACAGCGGGCACCACCTGGCACACGGCTGGTGAGCTGCAGGGATGGGAGCCTGTTGTTGCTATTTGTGACCTCACGTTGCACCAGAGGAAGTTCAGGTTGGATACTGGGGAGCATTTATTCTCCAAAAGAGCAATGCTGTACTGGCACGGCTGCCCAGGGAGTGCTGGGGTCGCCATCCCTGGGGTCTTCCATAACCGCGGGGATGTGGCACTGAGGGACGTGTCAGTGGGTGTGGTGGGATGGGCTTGGGGATCTGAGAGGGCTTTTCCAACCGTAATGATTCCACGATTGCTATTACTAATATTATTGCTATTATTGTTAATAATATGCCAATTTTCTTCGGAAGGAAGGGGGGAAACTACAAGAGTTTAACTCAGCAATCATTTTTGGGTGTTGTGTCTTTCAGGGGTAGTTCTCCATAGGACCCCCCTCCTTTTCCCATTCATTTAACACCCAGTAAGCAAAAAATCCATCGTCTGTAGCGCTCTAAAGTAGCCACGAGATGGAGCAAGAGCCTCAGCGGGGTGACACAGTGCCACGAGTGGGATGGGGGTTGCACGAGGCCACCGGAGCTCCCATCTCGGTCCCACTCGACTGTGTCCCACGCTGTCCCCCGTAGGTTTGCTGTGGCAGCTCCGTCCCAGCGACGTGGAGGTGGAGCTGCTGGCGCACACGCGGGACGTGGTGAGCCGCGATCTGCCGGCCGAGACGGGGCTGCACACGGGCTGGGTGCAGAACGGGGGGCTCTTCATCGCCTCCAACAGGCAGCGCCTCGATGAGTACAAGCGGCTCATGTCGGTAGGATCAGCCCTCGGCATCCCTCTGGGACATAACATTTGTCTGTTGGGGTTCATTGGGTTGGCATCAGGCAAGATGAAGCCCAAAAATGATCCTTTTTTGCCCTTTCAGATGTCGTTTTCCCAGTTTCAGAGCAGCTTGTGTGCAGCCTCATCCCATATTCCCATGCAGATCATCACAACCACCTCCAGATGGAGGGCTTGCCTTAGAGCAGCATCATCGCTGGGCCATGCGGGGGGTTGGGAAGCAAAACGTGTCCTTGGGTCTCCTCCAGCATGGGATGAGTTCACACTCACGGTTTTCTTGTCTGCTGGCAGCTGGGGAAGGTGTATGGTGTGGAGTCGCACGTCCTGACCCCAGCACAGACCAAGGAGCTGTACCCACTGATGAATGTGGACGACCTATATGGCACGCTGTACGTCCCCAAGGATGGCACCATGGATCCTGCTGGCACCTGCTCTACCCTTGCCAGAGCAGCAGCAGCCAGAGGTGCTACGGTAATGCCCACTAATTCATGCCTGTTGGCCTTGGGTGCAGTTACCATCCTCCACCTTCCCCAGCTCTGTCTCAGATGTCAGATCTTTGCCCTGAAGGATGTTGTCCTACTGGGCTTTGGTCACTCTTTGGGTCACAGCGACAAAGCAGGGAGGATTTGTGAGGCCCGGGGAAAGTATAGGATGAAGAAAAGACCATTAGAAGGAAGATGAGAGCCCAAGGCAGGTTCCTTGGGTTTAGGGCACACTAACACAACCTACTCCTCAAGGCAGGAATTACCAGTGTGTGGCTTAGCTCATGTGCAAGGCCTGGACATAATGAATGTCCTCTGCAGCTGTGGGTGCACAGGGGTGTGGTTTGAGCCTGGAACTGAGAGGAGTGCTGCTGTCAGCAGTAAGAGAAGTCGCTGTTCCAAAAGATGGCCAGGACCCTGCTGAGCTCCACCTTTCCCAGTGCCAGGGGTGATCCCAGCTCTGACTCTGCCTCATTTTCTCCACCCTCAGATCATAGAGAACTGCCCCGTCACCGGCATCCAGGTCAGAACGGATGACTTTGGGGTGAAGAGGGTGCACGCGGTGGAGACGGCCCATGGGACCATCCAGACTCCCTGCGTGGTCAACTGTGCAGGTACAGATGGGACAGCTCTGCTTTGCATGGCATGAGCCAGGGGTGCACCAAGCCCATGTCCCCCACTGATGTGCGCTGTGTGCCCCATCTGATGCGCTCTGTGTCCCCACAGGGGTGTGGGCGCGTGCCCTGGGCCGGCTGGCAGGTGTGCACGTGCCGCTGGTGGCGATGCATCACGCCTACGTGGTGACTGAACGCATTGAGGGTATCCAGGTGGGTCCTGCACCGCTCCTCTATGTCTGCCCCAGTGATGATCAGAAACAGAACCACCCCCTCCTGGCCCCATGAGACCTACAGGACCCCGTCCTGTGCTGCAGGACCAGGTTCTGCATTCACCCCCCAGCTTCTCCTGGTAGCACACACAGCTGCCTGCCTTATTAGAGCCATATTTAGTATTTAACAATGTTACGACTAGCAGGATCATTTTTTATTAATTATTTATTTGTTCTCAGTGGAATTACTGTAGGGTCTCTGACGTGCTTGGTGTCTAAAAGCAGCGCTCATAAAGATGCCAAACACCTTCTGAACGAGCAGAGCTGTTGTTGCTCTCCAGGCACTTCTGCACCACCCTGAGAAATCTGTTCTGCCTTCTGGCTATGGAGAACGGCTCAGGAGCCAAAGCAGACTTCATTCACTCAGGTGCCAGGGCTTGCAGAGTAACACTTTAATTAGTTTCCACCCCACTGACACAATCTGAGTTGGAGCTTTCAGTCCTCGATGCCTCACGTTCAGAAGTGCCGGTGTCTGTTCACCTTTCCATCCCAGTAACTCCACTGGGCTGTGCAAACAAGGCAAGGGAGCGGCTCAGAGCGGAGGCTGCAGCTTGCGAGCCCCAGTGCATCCTGCTCCATCCACTCCATTTCATTTGTCAACATGAAATGCAGGAGGTCCTACAACAATACCTTGGCGCTGTCTAAATGTTCACCTATTCATCATTCACAGGAACAAATCCCCCGTTCGCTACGTGCTGCTGTGCTCTTATTTTCTCCCATGTAGGTGGGTGGCAGACAAAGCCAAGCTCAGAGCAGGGTCTGGGATCAGACCACAGCTGTTGAGCCACTTGGAATCAAGCACCCAGATTTTGGGGCTCCCTGAGCTTCCTCTCCCCCGTTAGGATGGGAGTGCAGAGGGTGGTGCAGCCCAGACGTGGCCTAGCTGCACGCTCATCCTGCTCAGATTTCCCTATGGGGATGGGCTCATGGGCACATGGGGCTGCTGCAGCTCTCAGCCCCGGCTCACTCCTGCACCCCCCTTCCTGCAGAACATGCCGAACGTTCGGGATCACGATGCCTCGGTGTATCTCCGTCTCCAAGGCGATGCCCTTTCCGTGGGTGGCTATGAGTCAAACCCCATCTTCTGGGAGGAGGTGAGCGGTGCCGGGAGGCTCTTGGGGGAGCGAGGCGAGTTTGCAGGGGACCCACATCAGTGGGGTGGGTGCAGCAGTGAGCTCCTCATGGCCCTGCACTGCCCAGCCTGTGGGTACCGACCGTGGGCTGATTTTGGGAGCTCAGGAGAGCATCATCCCTGTTGGCCTGCAGGTGATGAGGAAACCAAGCAGGGCTCAGGGCTAACCCTGCTGTGCTGCTGGGTCCCTGTATCTTAATTCAGGCTCTGCCCCAGCCCTTACGCTGCATTTTTCAATGCCTCTGTCCCGTGGCTCCCCTTACCAGACGATGCCCATCCCCTGCCTTGTCCATGATGTACAACAGGACATACAGGGACTTTGGGTTTGGTGCTGGCTTTGCACCTCTGTACTGAGCTGTTCATAAAAACCCAGAGACTGGGATCTGCAAAGCAGCTCTATTTTCTGTGGCCACAGAGGTTGGTAAGGCTGAGAGGCTCTTACCCATCAGCTGTACTCTAATTTGTGTCCTGATTCCTGTTTCCCACCTTCAGGTATCAGAGAAATTTGCCTTCAGCCTCTTTGACCTGGACTGGGATGTTTTTATGCAGCACATCCAAGGTGCCATCAACAGAGTGCCGGTGCTGGAGAGGACGGGCATCAAATCCACTGTCTGTGGGCCAGGTAATGCAGTGCCTGGGAACATCAATCTGCTGCCTTCTGGCTATGGATCCCAGCAAATAGGGTTGGGACCCACAAAGAGAGGAGGGCAGTTTCGTGGAATGAGCTGGAAATGCAGGAGCTGACACAGCTCTGCAGATCCCTGCATGCTGTCACTGCCCTGCGCTCTTATTCCTGATCCAGCCCCTGCACATACATCCCATTTGTCCCTTGCTTGCAACATGCCGTGGGACATTGGGGTTTGTGGGAGCATTGCTCAGAGCCAGTGCTGGTGGGTGTGCATTCTAGTGGGGACAAGAAGGGCTGCCACACCCTGGGAGACACGGAGAGGACCCATCCATGCTGGGGCTGCAGTGGTGTCACCTTCCTGGGGGTGGCATGCCAGGCTGAGCCCTGCCTTGCTGTGGTGCAGAGCTGGGGGACAAACAAAGGTTCCCAGCTGGTGCTGGGGCTGCTGAGCTGGGAATGAAGGGATGCATTTTCTCAAGTAGCGACTGCTGTTTTCCTGAGATTTATATTATTATTGAGACTGTGGGGTTCCAGGCATCAAGCCTGAAGACATTTGGTTTGCTTCCAGTGCCTTGCAGCCCACGCAGGTAGGGGTGATGGCACCATCGAGCTGAGCCATAAGCAGTTGGTTTGGCCTTGAATCCCTCCACATGCCAGAAAAAATCCTTTTTGCTGAAGCACTTAAAGGGAAACCCTGGAGAGCCCTGGAAAGGAGCTGGACTGTACACAAAGGGAAAGCAGGGCACATCTCTGGCCCTGCAGCATGCACAAAGCAGAGGCTGCGCCCTGGTTTTGATTGAATTGTGGTGTGAGTGGAGCTGGAGGCCTCCAGCAGACAGCTGACAGCTTATAGATAGATGTCAAGTGTTTGTAATGCAGTAGGGTAATTTGCAAAGGGTCAGCACTCCTCCTCTGCTTGATTTAAAGGTGCTGCTGATCTGCTTGCAACAGAGGAATCAGGAAGGGCTGGAGCAAATAGCAAACACTTGTTCTTTCTGCTGTGCTGTAAATATTTCACCACCAGAACAGAAAGCTGCCCCTCAGCGAGGGAGTTCCTGCAGTGATTTGGGTGCAACTCAGACCCAGCTCACATTTTGCACGGTTGCACAAACTGCCCTAATGCAGGGAGGATGGCACATCTCCAGCAGGGTGTTCTGCTCTGCCCTTCTTGTGTGGGATGCAGCTGATGGCTGTGTTGGGAACAAGAGCCTTGGGCAGGGCTGATGGCTTCACGAGTAGCTTAAATTCATGGCACTTCTCAGCAGGAATCGATACCAGTGAAAGAAATGTAGAGGAATGAAGCCACCCATGGCAGGAGCAGGATGAGGTCAGAGCTGGATCTCCACAGGACAGCTGCCCTGGCTGATGCATCTCCCTCTGTCCTACAGAGTCGTTCACAGCTGACCACAAACCGCTCATGGGGGAGGCTCCGGAAGTCCGAGGTTTCTTCCTTGGCTGCGGCTTCAACAGCGCCGGTAAGAGAGCATAGGAAACCCCACTGCATGCATCCCGATGTGAGCATAGCACCCCGGCAGCGATGGTGCTTGGCCTCATTGGTGTCCTCACCTCTTCCCCAGGGATGATGCTGGGAGGAGGCTGCGGGAAGGAGCTGGCCCATTGGATCATCCACGGCCGGCCGGAGAAGGATATGTATGGCTACGACATCAGGCAAGGCTGTGCTGGCACCCAATGGGGAGCATGGGGACGGGTGTCAAAATCAGGCGTCTAGGCAGTGTCTGTGACACAGCCCCTGTCCCCCGAGAAGCTGGAATTAATTAGGCCCATGGCTTTAATGAATTTACACGTGGGATTTATCTCATTTGCCTCATTCCACTTCTACACAAACCGCTTCCATCAGACGCGAGGAGATTGCAGTGATGAGGAAGGACAGGGTAATTATGTTTGGGTTGTGTTGTTGTTCAATTAGTGCTGTGCCTAATCCTCTAAGTTAATAATCGGGGGTGATGATTGCAACTGGAGAAAGATTAGTGTTCCCTCTCTGCAGCTCTACATGGGCCGGGAGATTTGGGCTGTGCAGATGTTGGCTCTGTAATTGCTTTTGACTTGTTCAATCGTGTCTGATTGGGTTTGGGCTTTCTTGCAGGGCTGCTTGTGACAGCAACAAGCTTGTCAGGGATAGATCTGTGAAAATCACATTGCTTTGATGGGAACGGTGGTAAACAGACCATGGAGCCAGCATGGGAGCTGCTGCTAACACATAGAACACAGAATGGTTTGAGTTGGAATGGACCCTTAAAGGCCATCTGGTCCCACTCCCTGCAGTGCACAGGGACAGCCACAGCTCCACCAGGTGCTCAGAGCCCCTCCAACCTGACCTTGGCTGTCTGCAGGGATGGGGCACCACCACCTCTCTGAGCAACCTGTGCCAATGCCTCACCGCCCCTATTGTAAAACACTTTTTGCTCATATCCAGCCTACACTGGTTTGCAAAGCAGGCAGCAGCCCCATGGCCCCCATGTCCTCACCACAGCAATGGTGCTCTGCCAGCTGCTGCCCATTGGGCATCGTGGCCATGCACAGCCCCGGCTCCTTGGGGTGCTCCATCCTTCTGGTGCTCTGCCTTTCCTGCACTTGTCAAGCTGATATCAGTCCTATTTTGTTGTTTATTTATTTTTTTATTATGATTACCGAGCTCCTCTTTAAATAACTCCTGTTCTCACACATTTAAATATTTATCCTCTCAAATCACTCGCTTGTAAATATTTCATCTGGCAGCTGTTGCTCCTCTCCCTGCCGTCAAAAAGCAGTGCAGTGGTGGTGGCAGGGCTGGGGCCATCCCCTGCCATGTGTCCCCTGCCATGTGTCCTCTGCCACCTGTCACATGTGGCCAGAGTGGGGAAGAATGCCAAAAATACCATTCTGAAAGGTCCTATATGTTACATTTTGCCTTGCCTTCTGCCTGCTGCTCTACAGAACTGGGGGCTCTGGGCAATGGGGACAAGAGAGATACCACCAGCCAAGAGGTGACAGTCCAGGAATCACAGGGCTATGACACAGGGTATGGCAACAACACCCTGAGCCCGTGCTGAACTGGCACATTCCTTCAAGGAGATCTTTCTGTTTGAAAGAGGAAAACATGTCAAACAAATTTAAAATGCTTTGGGTTTTATTTATATTTCAGTCTAGGGAGAATTGGATGAAAAATGCGAGGAATGTTCGCGGCTCTCTCCCTCTTCTTGCATTTCAGGCTGGGTTGTGCAAGAAGAGCTCTCTGAGGTTTGCCCACTGCTGAATCAGGGCAGAATTAACCTCAGTTTCTCTCGTTTCTTATTTTTCCCCAGCAGGGTTGTATCCTGCTCTGGTATATCTGACAGCGCTCAGGGATGGCAGAGCCATGGGGATGAGCGTTTTGATGGGCCAGAGATGTGATTTGGGTTTCTCTGCTCTCCTCCCTACAAAAGGGAGTAGAAATCACAATTGTACACCACGGCAGCTGCCAGCACCTCTCATTGTGAGGCTGTGCCCCGGGGTCCGATGCCCACCACCCCTTTCCCTGCCCTTCAGGAGGTTCCACCACTCCCTCACCGACAACAACCGCTGGATCCGGGAGCGGAGCCACGAGTCCTACGCCAAGAACTACTCGGTCGTCTTCCCCTAAGATGAGCCGCTGGCGGGGCGCAACATGAGGAAGGATCCTCTGCACGAGGTGGGCACTCACTTGCATCCCCGCTCCCATCCATCAGCGTGGCACTGCTCACCCACTGCACAGTGCAGGGATGCTGGGGTGGGCTGACCCCAGTGGAAGTTTGATGGTGGAGATGCCAAATATTCCCCTCAGACTCAACGTAGCACCGGTCGACGGGTGATGAAAAAGTGCAAAGCAGAGCTCAGAGCCCCCCAAAACACTCACAGAGCCCAGCAGGGAGCTGAGCCCTTTCCACTGACTGCAAATTCACACCGCAGCATCCCTCTTCCAACAGAGAGCAGTAAAACAGACATTCCTCCCCACCGGCCCCCGGTGTTTGGTTGACAGCTCCGTTGTTTTCTGTCACCGAGAATGCAATTTATTTTTTAATAGCGTGTCTAATAAGCGATGCCCATTTGACTGACAGCCTGGTATTTATGCACGCAGCTCCAGAACATGTGCTGTGCTTTATAAATAGGCACTGAATCATTGCTGAAATATTCCGCAAAGTCTATTCTTTTCTGAACGGAGGTGCCCAACAAAAATATCTTAATGGATCCCTAATTAATTGCGCACGGGGAGATTTTCCTGAGAGCACAGAGCAGGAATGAGGAGGTTGCCGTGTGAATCTCTGATGTTATTGGGATAATTATGGAACTCGTTGGGGAGAATGGTGCTCTCTGCATTTAGCATCCCCGAAGCAGTGATTTGTGCAGCGCAGGTTTTGATGCAGGTTTTGGTGCTCATAGTGTTGTAGGGGGGACACAAATGTCAGCCAGTCCACAGGGCAATGGGGAGTTCTGCTGGTTTAGAGGACAACCCCAGGAGCTGATTTTGGCTGCTGGTAGCTGACGCCGAGGGGTTGCGAGTTGGGTTTTGAGTGTGCATTGGAGGTGGCTGGAGGAGGGCTTGGAGGAAAGCGCTGCTTTTAACCTTTTTTCCCCCATTTCTCTGGCTTTGTCTCAAGCAGGAGCTGCTCCAGCAGGGCTGTGTGTTCCAGGAGAGGCACGGCTGGGAGAGGCCGGGTTGGTTCAGCCCAGGAAGAGCAGCTCCGGTAAGCACAGTGCTGGGTGTGCGGGACGTGCTGCCCTGAAAGCAGTGCATCTCCCCAGAACAGGTCCATGAAAACATTAATTCACTCTAACAGTAAGCAGAAGGAGTTCTATGTGTGTGTCTGCCTGTCCCTCTGCAACAGGCAGCCCCTAACAGGGAGCACTGGTGTCCCTTCTGTACATTGGGAACTGTGGGAAGGGGCACCTAGATGGGGACCTACCAGCTCAGCCACATCCCACAGGACCCTCTGCCTCTCCCTGCATGGTGTGGAGCTGCCCTTTGGCTTTGGGGTTCTTCCTATTACCCCCCACCCGGTCCTCACATTTCTCCCCCAGGTCCTGGATTACGATTATTATGGTGCTTACAGCTGGGAGCAGCACAAGGACTACACCTACAACAAACTGCTGGCAGATGAGTACACCTTCGACTTTCCACCACATCACAACATTGTGAGTGCGGTGTGGGGACACATCTGGAGCTGGTGGGGGTGGTGGAGGCCCCAGAGCCCCTGCAGCACTCTGCCTTTGGATAGAGCTGGGGAGGCTCAGGGGGATGGAAACTCAAAGCTGGGGGAAACGCTCCCAAAAAGTGAAGTGAAATGCATGGCTTGTGCTTGGAAAGCTCAGAAGAGGCCATGTGAGCTTTATTGCTGCTTTCCCAAAGGAAAGAGATGGAACCATCTTGGGGAAGCTCCATCTGCAGAGCATTGGCTCCCCAGCCAGCTCAGCATCCCCAAACTGCAGTGCAGAGCGAGGGACCCAATGGAAATGGGGGAAGGAATGCCTGGTTTGATCAGATGAACCATTATTATTGATAGCTCTCACTGTGTTACTGACATAAGGAATGAGACAGGGCGTACACTGACTTGTCACACTTAACATTGATTTTTTCATGTGTATTTTGAGGCCCTACAGTGAACTTTAAAGGCACCAGGTGTGTATCCTGGTGGTGTTTCTCATTACATAAATGGCTTCAGCAATGTGTTTGCTTTAATTTTAGATCAAGAAGGAATGCCTGACGTGCAGAAATGCCCTGGCTCTCTTCGACATGTCTTATTTTGGGAAGTTCTACCTGGTTGGCCCCGAAGCCACCAAAGCAGCCAACTGGCTGTTCAGTGCTGACGTGAGCAAAGCACCAGGTACTGCCAGCCCCTCTCACTGAGTGTGGGGCATCCTGAGCCAGAGCACACAGTGGGAACCCAAACCAGCTCTTGTTCTGTGCATGATACAACCCTTGCTCCCATCTCTGGGCACAGTGCGCCCAGGTGCAATGGTAGTAATTGGTTTAAGAATTGGGATAAGTGTTGGTGCTCCCCATGCTTGGGCGGGCAGATGGGCAGCGTGTCCCTCCTGCAGGCAGCACCGTGTACACCTGCATGCTGAACAAGCGTGGTGGGGTGGAGAGCGACCTGACCGTCAGCAGGATCAGCCCCGGTGACCCCAGCTCCCCGCTGGCCCCCGCCTTCCAAGGTAAAACCCTGGGCATGGAGCAATGGGGTTTGTGCCTCCAGACTGAACCAGGCACACAGCTGCATCCCTGGCACGCTCCCAGCAGTGGAGATGGGAAGCCACAGTGATGGGCTCAGCACAGGGCCCTCTGTCCTCGCTGTGCTCAGGACCAAGCGTGGCCGCGGGCACAGTGCTGATTGCATTTACCTAATGGCAGCCACCTGTTTTTTTCCACTTCCACCCCTCGCTGTCTGTAACCCAATTATCCCCTTTGTGCCGGGGGCTTGTGCTGCTCATCGGTGTTATTGGGTTTCTTCAGGCCAGGATGGTGCTCTGACCTCTCCCAAAGCCCTTATCAGCTGCCATAAAGGGGAATTGAAAGGAAGCAGAGTAGCCAACCCTGAGGGCAGGAATGGAATTAGGGAGCAGCAGGGGAGGAGGGTACCAAATTGGGCTGCAGCCCCACTGGCAGCACTGTTCTGTGGTGTGACACCCTGGCATCTCACACCCCTTTATCCCCAGTGCTCAGGGGCAGTGGGGTGATGGGGAGTGGTTGGCAGAGCTGCAGGGTTTGACAGGTGATGGAGAAGCTGAATAGGAGCGAGTCTATTTTTCCAATTACAGTAGGTGGCTGCACTTATTATCGTTATGACAGAATATCAGAGAGTAATTTTGTAGTGGCAGGAAAGGAAGAGGAAAGATCGATCGTGCAATAATCAGCTCCTAAACCACATCCTTGGGAATTTTTCACCCAAGATTATCAACAAGATGAAATTCCTCCTCATACTCACACGCACAACTCCTTGCCTACCCACCCTAACCCTGAGCCCCAGTGGAGTTACATTACAGGGCTGCAGCGGGGTTGGATTCCCAGCACACAGGAGGCTGTGAGCACACAGCTCCCATCTCCCACGCGCACAGGTCCAGCCCAGCTCCGATGCACCGTTCCCTTCTTCCTCCACACCATGACATTGATTCTGTGTTGGACAAAACATTGAGATCTTTTGCTGCTGGCCTCAAGGACAGAGACTTTTCTCTTTCCATGATGTTTTCTCCCAGGTATTTCCAGGGCTTGGGCAATTGGCAGAAGCTCCATCAGCAGGGCTGGTGTGGGCAGCGTCTCTGAACTGCACTGTGCTGGGGAAGCTGCATGCAAAGGAAAGCAAATGCAGTGATTTGTGAGGCTGCTGTAGCCCACTGGAGCCCAAGAGCACTCACATTATGCTACCTTTGACTTCAGCCCTTGGAACTCCTTGCATAAGAGTGGAGCAGCACCCAGCAGGGTCGCTCAAAGTGCTCTGTTTTTCATGGCCCCACATCCCTGGTTACACTGAGCAGAGCATCACCCCCAGCCCAATGCCATTGATCTTAAAGCACTGCTGAGGTTGGGGGATGTCATTTTCCAGGAGATGGCTACTACCTGGCCATTGGTGGGGCTGTGGCTCAGCACAACTGGTCGCACATCACCACGGTGCTGCAGGACATGAAGCTGCAGTGCAAACTCATCGACTGCTCGGAGGATCTGGGCATGATGAGCCTGCAGGGCCCGCTGAGGTGAGTGGCTGTGGCCTCTTTCCCTGTGCCCCATTCATGGGATAAGATCCCCAATCCATCCCACCATGCCCACTGACCATGTCCCCAAGTGCCACATCTCCACAGTTCTTGAACACCTCCAGGGATGGTGACTTCACCACTCCCTGGGCAGCCTCACCACTCTTTTGGAGAAGAAATCTTTCCTAATATCCAACCTGATGAGAAAGCAACTGTTGGTGATGCCCACCAGGAGGAGAGCAGTGAGCTCACTGCTTTGCTGTTCCCCCACAGCCGCACTGTGCTGCAAGAGCTGCTGGACACCGACCTCAGCAATGAGGCCTTCCCCTTCTCCACCCATAGGCTCGTGAAAGCTGCAGGATGCACGGTAGGACAGCACTCGGGGTCCCAAGGGATGTCTTATACTGCCTATGGGTTTGTTGAGCATCTTCGCTGGGAAAATGGCTTCCTCTGCAATGAGCAGCCAGGTTTGGGTGGGTTTTTTTTTGTTGGAAAAGGCCAAAAACCACAATGGGAACTGGGCACGGTGACTGGTGCATGGTGATGCTGGAGGGAGTGGAGGGCCTTCAGGAAGATGAGGGGCGAGCACTGGTGATAGAGAGATTTATTTGACACTCCGGATCCCTTCCTTTTCCCTTAAGAAAAAAAAGAAAAAAGAGGTAGGGACCATTTAATATGAAATGTGTCACATCCTCCCTGTGAGGGCTGGGGAGCCTGAGGAGTCAGTGCATTTGATCACAGAAGAAGTCTGACAACCTTAAGCTTTCTGTTCAAGCACGGATCATTTTGCATTTGCTGAGACTTCAGGGCTCGTGTCTGAGGTTATGCAATGGGACGTGGGGATGGCCACGTGCCAGGGGCTGAGCCCTGGGAGTGGGGGGGGGAATCCAGCCCCACTGCCCACCCAGGGGGAGCCAATGTGTTTTCAGATACTGTTTTTTTCCCAAGACTGTCATTCAGCAAGAAAACAGCATGGCTGGGAAACAGAATCTCATTTTCTTGCTTGCTTGCTTGATGACATACTCAGTCAATTCCAGCTAAGCCCTTGTAACTGGAAATGGTGGTTAAGAATACACTTTGAGTTTTAGGCAGAAATCACCTAAAGTAGCACAGTGATATCAGTTAAATGGGTCTCTGCATAGCATCCATTGGTGTAACAGTGGCTGTAGCAGCAAACAGTGCTTCCATTTGTTTAATGACAGTGTTGTAGGAAAAAATGCAATTTTGGAACTCACTACAAATCTTCCTGAAATTGGCTCAAGAAAATAACAGCAGGGATTCCTCCTCCCCCTCCTCCTCTTCTTCCTCACCTGGTTTGTGACATCAAAAAGAGCCCCCTGCTCTCAGGAACGGGCTTTGTTTGAAGTTGTCCCCAGGGAAAGTGATGCTTGCTTGGGGATTCTGCCATGTTGTGTGCTGATGTAGCCTGAAACACCCTAAACAGGAGAGTTTGTGGCCACAAAGTGTCAAAACATTGTGCAAATGTTGGTATCAGGGAAAACCCTTCTGCAGGCTTGCCTTGGTTTCCCATTGACAATTACCCCATACGAAATATTTCCATGCTCTGCTATGAGAATGCCCCTCTGGGGTTGGGTGTTGGTGGCACTGGTGGGATGGGGCTTGGTGCCTCCACAGGGGTGTGCATGGAGACAATGGCACTGTGGTCCTGGGAGCCTAGGGGTGCAGCCATAAACTTCATGCCAGCTTTCATTGGAGCAGGGAATGGGACAGGAGTGAAACTGGGTTAAGCCACACACGCGGGCACTTTTCATTGGGAATTAAAGTGGCTTTAATTCGAAAGCAGCCGGCTGCTGAAGGGCTTGGTGCTAAATCAAATTACGGCTATTTGGATGGTGAGGAAGAGCCTCGCCAGGGCTCAGAGCACTTTAAGTAAGGCACAGATTTGACTAACACAGATGGATCCTCCAAACTGTCACCGTGCAGGTGCCAAAACCCACTGTGCTTCCCAAGGAGGGGACGGTGGCACAGGGGACCATAAGGCCAGCCCTGGTTACAGCACACCACGTATCACCGTCAGCGCTGACAAGCTACAATCCTCCCTTGTAAGAGCTGTGACAGCCTCACAGCATCTCCTAATAATCCACTTATCCCTGTGAAAGGTGTAGCAATGTTCTCATCTCCCGGAGTCTCATTGGCTTATTTGCATTTTGCTTCAAGTTTGCAAAAAGTAATAATAATAATAATCCTGTCCTACAAGGGAGAAACTGCTCACAGAAATGTTTTGGTGTCTTTTAAGTGCAAATGCCCTGATTTAAAGGAAGAACAGCTTTCCTGCCCTTTCAGGGTGAGTTCAGAGGGGCTGAACGCAGCCCTGCACCTCTAAGTGGGAGCGCTGAGGTTTTTGTGCATTAACACAGAGGTTGAACAGAATCAGCCGGAGAGAGAGGAGAGCTCCTGCAGAGTTAATGACTCTGGAAATTGCCGATTGGTTTGTGAATGTATATATATAGTGTCTCTCATTGTATTAAACAGCAGCGAAAGGGCGCCGATTGAATTTCGCTGCTGGGTGTGGGGTAAAGTTCGGGTTTGAGCTTACTGGAGTACTCAAAATGCTTTTGAACTGTTGCTCAAAGACTCAGGAGTTGATGCTATTTCATAGCTCTGTTTGAAGTTGAACAGAAACCTCGGCTCCCCCTGGGCCTGCTCTGTGTTACACACCTGTGTGCAGCCCCTGATCCTCCCCATGCAAATCTAACTCCCGGTGCCCCTAATTTTCCAACCATACAGGTTTCCTACAACAAATGGCTCGGCCTTATTGTCAGGATGCCTCTTTTCCCCCAGCAGCAGCCTTGTTGAGGCTCGGTGCATTCAGTGTTGGGCTAATTACACTGCTGGGAGCAATGCTACAGAGCACTGCCTCTGCTGCGGGATCCTGAGCATCCTCATGGGGTGGGCAGGGTGTGGGTGGGGATGCTGGGCTCAGCCCTGGGTGCCAGCAGGCAGCTGCTGGGGGGTGGGATGCATCCCTGAAGTGCCACACAGAGAGCTCACAGCAGGACGGTCCCACTGGGGTCTGGCTTCTCTGCCCCATCAGCGATACAGCAGATTTCAGGGACACGGGATGCGGTGCCATAGGCTTTCCCAGGGCGTACTGGATCAGCAGAGGGAGACAAAGGCCCGGCTGGTGTGGGAGCATTGCTGCTGACCGACGGTCGCTGCCATGCTGCACAGCCCTGCTCTGTCCTCAGGGATTTGGGGCTTTTGTACTTTGCAGGTGCGTGCCATGAGGCTGTCCTTTGTCGGTGAGCTGGGCTGGGAGCTGCATGTGCCCCGGGAGCACTGTGTCAGGGTGTACCAGGCGGTGATGGAGGCGGGCGCCCGGCATGGCATCACCAACGCCGGCTACAGAGCCATCGACAGCCTCAGCATCGAGAAAGGTTTGAGGCTCTCCTTATGGCAGCACGTTGCTTTCCTTCTGACCTAATGGGCAAATGTGTTTTTCCCAGCATGGGGGTGGGTTAGTGAGGATGGATGGCACCAGAGCAACTTTCCCATCTGTGGGCTCCTCTTGAGGGTGCTTTGTCCAAGGCCAAGTGAAGCGAGGGGTGCCCAACAGGCTGCTATCCCGCTCTCCAGCTTTCGCTCACTGAGGCAGGGAGACCCCCACTTGTTCTCTGCAGGGTACAGACACTGGCACGCAGACCTCCGCCCTGATGATACGCCACTGGAAGCAGGCCTGGCATTCACCTGCAAGCTCAAGTCCAGCATTCCCTTCCTGGGACGGGAGGCTGTGGAAGCCCAAAAAGCTGCCGGCATCTTCCGCCGCCTCGTCTGCTTCACCACGGATGAGTGAGTGCATTGCCCTGGGGCACTTCCATGCTCCCCAGCACCCAATGCCGGCGTGATGAGGCTCACAGTGCTCCTATCCAGCCCCGTGCGTGCACACAGGGCTCAGCTCCCACCTGCTCAGCTGCTTTCTGTGCTCTAATTCAGGCTCTAATTTAAGTCTCACCACACATTCCCTGCTAGATACTTAATGGGAGCTGGAAACAGTGTGACAGGGAGTGGGTTGATCGTGTTGCACCCAGAGCAGCAGGAGGGCTTGTGAATCAAGCTGGAGAGGATTTGGCTGAGAAACAGGGGGGGCTGTGGGGCTGCAGCCCCCATGCCAGGGGGAGCCCCGGCATGGGGGCTGCCGCCTCCAACCCCTTCCTCTGCTTTGTTCCATTCCAACCTGGTTCTTTCCTGCCTTTACCCTGCAGGAAGGTGCCAATGTTCGGCCTCGAGGCCATCTGGAGGGATGGCGAGGTGGTGGGCCACATCCGCCGGGCAGATTTTGGCTTTGCCATTGACAAAACCATCGCCTACGGTTACATCCGTGATCCTGCGGGGGGACCTGTGAGTATGGCGCTGCTACATCCCTCCCTGTGCCCAAGGGCTGGCAGGGATGCACAGCACCCGTGTTGGAAGCCATATGCACAAGCATGTTGCTGACAGCTGGGGTGCGAGACATTGCACCCTCGTGTCCCTCCCCCGTGCACAGTGGCAGTGGCACAGGACGCGATGGGGAGCGATGCTGCAGCGCAGCTGCTGCACTGTCCTCACTGGTGACATCCAGACTGCCATGCAGCGCGGCCCTGCCACTGCTGTCCACCTCCAGCACTTTCTCAGATGTTAATTGCAAGCAAGTATTTAATTGCGGTGGTAAATTAATTGACATTATGAGAGCGACTAGCCAATAGGAGCATGGCAGGTTCCTAATTAACCCTGGGAGACTCCTGGCTGGTAAATCAGGTGCCCTCGTTAAGCAGTGTGTTATAGACAGAGAGCTGTGAGCCTATGTGGGGATGGAGGGATCTGGGTGATGTCCCTTGGGACTGTCCCTCTTGCAGCACATATGCTTGTGATTTAATCCTATGGTTTGCCTTAATGTTTAATCCTGTGTTAGTGCAACGCTCCTGAGTCAGACAGTTCAGGGTTCGAGCTACCTCCCCAGCCCCCTGGGGCAACATCTCTCTATTTTGGGGCACGGAGTAGGCTTCTCCCCAGGGCAGCTTTGTGCCATTTGGCACAGGGAGAGGGATGGGGATGTGTGCTGACTGGGGGAATGCAAGGCTCAGGGCTGCTCATTTCCTTTTGCGAGCTGTGCAGGAGCATTTCAGTGAGCATTTAAGGGGTGTCAGACTGTCCCTGTCCCATAGCCAGGAGGTGGCTGCAGGCTCTGGGATGCTGCAGTGGAGTCTCCAATAGGTGATCCCATTCTGGGACTGTATGGTGACTATTTCCCCCTATATTTGGGTTTCTCTCCTCCCCATCATCTCTCTCCCGGCCACCCCTGCCTGCCCCAGGCAGTGTGATGGAGGTGATGGGATGGAGGTGGCACGGGGACAGCCCCCTCCTGCCTGTAGTGAGGCACCAATGAGGCACAGCAGCACTGAGTGCACCCCACCGGCCACATCGATCACAACTTTCCCCTCTCTTTCCTTGCTGCAGGGAAATCTCTGTGGCTATAGGGCCGACAATAGGGCCAGCAATGGGGCTGACAGCTGCAGACGCCGCAGGGAGCAGTTGTGCATGCGGGGGCTGTTTGCGGGGCCCCAGCCCTGCCAGCTCGTTGTGCAGCTGCCTGCAGAACACAGTGCTCATTAAGCAAATGTTAATGCACAGCCTTAATCTCTCTGCTCCTTGTGCTAACTCCCGCTTGATTTACGCCATGACAGGGGGTTGCTGTGCGGGGAGGGACCTTTCCTTGCATTGAGGCATCTTGGGTGCTGGTACTGGAGGAGGGGACACCTCCTGCAGGGACGACCTGCTGCCAGAGTGTTCTGCAGGCAGTGCCTGGCTGGGGACAGCGGGGACCGACCCCATTGGGTGTGCATCCCCCTGCTGCCCACCCAAAGCCTATTTGTGAGCCCACCTGACTTGGATGCTGTTGGAAAAAAAAAATCCACAAAAAAGAAATACTGGTTTCTTTAGCTCCATGCTTTTAAAAATCTACTTTCCTCCTCTCTGTGCATCCTCCTGGGATGGCAGAGCTGGGTTTTCTGCAGAAATCACGGCTGTAGGGCAGCATGGGAGAGTCCCCTGAGCGTGGGGATAGTGCAGAGGTGGGGCCAAGGGGTAAGGGGAGGCTGCTGCCCCCCGGTGCCTGGCTGTGCCTAATGGGGGGCTCTCTGCCTTGCAGGTCTCACTGGATTTCGTGAGGAGTGGCAGCTATGAGCTGGAGAGGATGGGAGTGAGCTACCCTGCCCAGGCACACACCAAGTCCCCGTTTGACCCGGACAACAAGCGAGTGAAGGGCATCTACTGAGAGCCTGCAATGGGGAGAGGGGAATGCTGCTGGCCCCATTCCCTGCCCACACTCTGCCGTGAACTCACTGAGTAAATTTGGATCAGATCAGAAGGGAAGAAGAGGAAAAGATTCCAAAAAGTCCAAGAATTTTGTTCCTGGGTTTTCTAAATGAAGCAATACCACTACAGAAATAATTCTTTCCCATGGGTTAATCGACCTGAAAACAGTGTTTTGCTTGACTGCAAATGAAATGGTTTCAATTTTTGACTTTGCTGGAAACCCTTTTCCCCCTAAACGTAGTTTCACGCCGCCTGGAAATGAATTTTTTAAACTAAATGTCTGCCATTAATACAGCCGTCACCTCCAAACCTGCCATCCCACCGGGCTCTGTCCCCACTCTGATGGGTGTCACTGGGTTGGGGCCGTGCCCTGGGAGCCTGGTGGGTGGGGGGACATGGGTAAACGGATGGCCCCTCAATAGTTACAGCCCTGCATATCCCTTGGGAAGGAGCAGGGCAGGGGATGCTCTTCTTGCTGCAGGATTCTTCTGAACCATGATGTAATTGGTTTTATCAAAAAGGGTTTTAAGCATGAGCTTCTGTTGGCTTCATTGGTAACTGTCACCTAAATCCCTTTAAAAATCGAGCCCAGGGTGCCCAACCATTCCGTGCTCACTTCAGTTTTGTTTGCTTTGCCGAAGGGCTGTCTCTGTGCAGGAGATGGGGAGGGCAGATCCTCCTCAGTCCCAATCGCTGACCTTTTCCATTTCCAGCAGCACAAGAGCAAAGGCAAGTTTAGAGCTGTGCATCCAGAGAGCAATTGGTGCCCCAGGGAGTGCAGCTGGCTTGCACTCTGCTTTTGAAATGAGGAAAACATGACGGTGCCACACAGCCCCTTAATACTGAGCTGGGGAGAGATTTCCATCTTCTGTCCCTGGAGAAGAATGGAAAATCCCAAAGGCGACTGCAGCTTGGATCTGGCTCACTCACTGCATGTGTGTGTGTGTCTGTGTGTACATCCTCTGAATCTGGAGGAGCTTGACATGTGTTGGCCCACGCAGAGTGTACTGGGCACTGTGTGCTCAGCTCGCTGTTCAGGGTGCTGCAGCAGGGCTGCCCTGCGCTCCCTATGCACTGCTGGCACCCTCCCAAAGGTCACCACGGAGGGGGGGATCCATGCGGGTGCTGAGCTGCCAACCCCAGCTCCCAGCCCTTCCCTGGTAGCCACCAGCATCTCTGCCCCATGCAGGTAACCGATGGAAACCACCCTCCTCTTCCCCAGAATCAGAGGGAGCAAAGGGACAGGTCCATGGTCCCTTTGCTCACCCCTTCACCAAGCTGTTTTAATTACAAATGAGCACAGGCGGCGAGGGACTCCGCTCCATCCTTCACAGCACAGCAAGGGCCTGATCTCTGCTGAAGCTTTTACCTGCCTGAAGAAATAATCACACCACGCTTTTCATTTTATTCCTTCTGACTAGCTCTGCTTGCTTTGTATTCTCTTTGGAGCCAGTTCCAATCCCTTCGCCTCATGCAATAGGCGCCATGGGCAAGGGTTTGAGCTCCAGAATGCTTTGGTTTTGCTGCAAACATTAACAAACAAAATCCAGGTGGATTTGTTTGTGAATAGGATGTGATGGGAGTCCCTGAGGGGCCACAGTCCTGCCCATTTGTCCTAATAAATGTGTATTCACGTTGGCTACCTGGGGATGCCAGGATTAGCCTGTGTCTGCTGAGATAATGCAGCACTGTCTTCCCTACTAAAGCTCAGTTTTCATCCTGGAAGGCTGTGTAGAGGTTGTGTGTATGAAGATCATGCCCCAAACCAAGGGAGACAGGGCCTGGTGTATGCATGTGGAGCCTCTGAGTGGGATGGGGGCCCCTAGGTGGGATGGACACCCCGGGTCCTTCCCCTGGTCCAAACAAAAAGCAATTTTTTTTTAATTTCTCATTTCGATATTTAATGGAGTCGTTCTTCCTTCCAAAAGGTTTGTCTCTTTCCCCCCCGGTTTCCCTCCCCCCATCTCTCCCCCTCTCTCAGTCCCATCACTGAAGCATCATTTGTTTCCATCCATTGGCATATGGTCGCATCAAGGCAAATAAGTCCCAGCACAGAGGAGTGCACCGGTGGGGTACAGAAAGGCTCCCATGCTGCTCCCACATCTGCACTCCATGCCTCAGTTTCCCTGTGGAAAAATGTTGTCTTTTTCCCCCCTTCCCCGGGGCCACGCTGGGTTCAGCACAAAGCAAAGCTCCGTGCTATGATTCTGGGGGAGGAAAGCAGCATTACTCAGAGCCAGGATTGCTAATAACACACTAAATATAGCGCTTTCCATCTCCAGAGTACTTTCTGAACTGGGAGAGATGAGCCCTAACCCCCTCCGGAGGCAGGAGCTGGGGCAGGGATGCGGGGAGCGATGGGATGATGCTCCCTATGGCTGTCCATGCCACGTCCCATCGCGGTGCCGGCACACCAGCAGGGACTGGGATGCGGCTCAGCCCCTCCTGATGTCACCCAGGTTGATGGGCACGGGGACGGCAGGACGAGGCCCTGGGGTGGGCGGGCAGTGAGGCTGGGGCTCCCGCAGTGTCTTGGTGATGCTGGGAAGCGGCTGCTTCTCCCACTCACCCTGCAAGAGAATTGCATGCTGTGAGACAGAGTGTTTCGGGTACTCGGGGACTCTACGTTTCTACATGCTTATAAAAATGAAATGATCTTTAACATTGGAAGTGTTTTTAACCCAGAGCAGGATGTTTTCCCATGAGGCATTACTAATTATTTGTATTGCAGGCTCACCCACGCATCCTGGGAACGGAGCAGATGTCTGTGGTGCAGCATATTGCACAAAAGCACCACAATGGGGGAACTCTGCCCCAAAATGCATTACCCACCGAGTCAATAGAGACAGCTCAAAGCCACGGGTCCTTCCAACCCACCGTGCTCAGAAAGGCTCCTTGTGGGGGCTGTAGGGAGGTTGGAGCTGAGGTGACATTTGCAAGGTGCCAGTGCAGTTGTTTACACACACAACATGGCAGCACGGATGAGACACTGCAGGCAGAGCCAGGGAAGGGCTGGCACAGCTATGGGAGCTTGAGGTGACCACAGCCAGGAGAAAATGTTCAGCATCTCACATGTATGGGGGTGGCTTTCTCAGGGATGCTGCCTGCAAGGCGCAACCTGCCGGGTTTAGATTGCTCCTAGGGCTGAGCCTGCAGGGCAGGATCCAGTTCCTATGTGATGTACTGGGCTGAGTAGGGGCTAGGGGTGTGGGGGCTCAGGATGGGCTGGCTTTGGATCCTTGCTCAGACGGAGCCATCATGGCCAGGCTGAGCTGCAGCGAGCAGGAGGAGGGAGGTCTGGAGACAAAGAGGTAAAGGTGAGTCATCAGCAGGAGGAGAAACATTGAATTTATGTTTTAGGATGAAATCCTTGTAGTGTGTCAAGCAAATCAGGCCAGAACTTAGAGCCTGCACCACATGAGGATGCTCTGGGAAAGGTGGAGGGGGGCAGAGAGCCCCTCCCCAGATGACTGGAGAAGGACAGCATTGCTGCAGTGTGCCAGATGGAAAAACAGCAGCTTTCTGTGACTTCAAGGCTTAGGGGAGCAGTGGGGGGCTGTGCGTGCTCTGAACCACCAAGGGAGCAGCGAGGGCTGCTCAGCTCCCTGTCCCATCGCTGTGCCAGCATCACCCCGCTGCCCCCAGCTCTGCCCTGAAGGATGGCACCAGGAACTGGTGGAGAAAGGCACCATTGGTGGTTTTAAATCTCCATTGATTTATGTCATCTCTGATGATGATGTTGTCACAAGCATCATTGCTGGACATGGTTTTTCTGTACAGTGCTCTGTCCTTGTTTTGCTGTGGATCTACATTTGGAGATTGCACAGATGCCACACACAACAAGCTCGCTCTGCTGGGACCTGATGTAATTGGCCCCTCACGTTTCTCCTCACGTTTCTCCTTGGTTCTCCATATCACCATGCTTCAACACTCCAGGTTGCTCAAAGAGGGCTGTAAATCACTTTATGCAAATGCACATTCTCTAATTGCATCCGGCCGTGCACAGTGTAGCGGAAATGCTAAGTCAGGGCTTGAAGCAGTGATTGAGCACCTGGTGGGAAGGCAGGGCCAACCCAGGGGAGCTCAGGTGCATGCAGTGCACTGAGTGATGGAAGGGCTGGAGCCAGGATCCACCCCTGCCCAGACCTCATTTAAGGGTTGGCAGTGGAGGTAAGAGTTTCTTGCTGGAGTTCCCTGCGTATCTGAGGCCTTCCAAAGGTAAGCAGCTTCTTTCCTTTATTTCATGGCTGTTGCATTTGAGCAAATTCTCACTTGCTGTAGCCTGGGACCTTGCTGCTCTGTTGTCATTGCTGCACTTTCTATCGTGTTATACACATACTCTTTTAATGCTGGTACTGGGGCTCTGCAGCAGCTCCCTGGCCTACATACAGAGCTCCAACCCATCCTATGGGCTCAGCCCAGCAGTGTTGCTGAGCTGCTTTCCCCCCAGGCCTGGATTTCTGCCATTTGCACATGAGCCTTTTGCTCTGAAAGCTCTACATACCGGGAATCGCACAGCTGAGGATTTGTTGCAGTGCACTGAGATGGGAGCGAAGCTGTAGAGGGATTTCAGCACATCTCTGTTGAATATGTTCCAAGGGATGGAGGAGAACTGCTGTGGGACAGAGACCTGTGGGCATGTGCAGACCTCCTCATCGTTAAACCTGTGCAGGAGAGATGCCATGCTGAAACGCTACAGAGATGTGCCGGTGCAGCATCCTTCACTGCCTCAAGCTTAACCTGGAAAGGCTCCAAACTGCATATGGAAGACTTGGGGCCACTGGCCTGCCTGTGCATAGGATAATCCCTACAAGGTCAGATCTTCCTGCAGGCTGCAGGGCTGCTCAGTGTCTGCCTGGAATCACACGGTGTGCTTTGCAGACCGCTTACACTGGGCCGTGCAGCGCAGCCCCAAACCCAGAGGGATCCCCATTCCCAGGGGTTCACGCTGCCTCCAGCCTTAAAGCCTGGGCTTGGTGCCTGCTCTGGGGTAGGACTCCTTCCAGCCATGCCCTACTCAACCAGCACTAAAAACCCACATTCACAATTCTTTTTCCAATATTGCTAGGAAGGATCCCAGCACTTCTCCTGCTCCAGTCACCCTGTACCTGTTGACGAGGTTGAAGTAGCGGTGCAGGTAGCCCGGATCCACGGCGCTTTTGCAGAGCTCCAGTTGTGTCTGGGGGTAGTAGTGCACGTAGTTCACACACATCTCCTCCATGATGCCGAAGCCACCCTGTGGCACAGACACCAGCATGCTTGCACTGACACCAGGACACAACCCCTGTCCCTGCAGCAGCCGTGCCAGGATCCAGCCTGGCAATGCTGGAGCAGAGGATGCAGAAAGGGCAGAGGGGCTGCAGGGCGCTGAGCCCACACCTGTGTGCACACACTGCCCTTTGTGCAAGGACAGACATTCAGGCCTGATCGTGTGTTTTACATTAAAATGCAGATTCCCTGTAATCCCTCTGCTATATTTAGCTTTGTGCCTGTTGATGGTACCTCTGACAGGCTCTTTTTATTTTATTTTTGCTAGGAAAAAGAAAGAAATAACATGCTCTGTCAAAAAAAAATACCACTTCTCTTTAATTACAGTTAATCCCCGGTGGAACAGTTTGTGATGGGAATTAGAGTGACACATGCTACTTCTCAATTAGCACCTTGGCATCCCAGCTGCAGGCAGCCCAGCCTTGTGGGCTCATTTCTCTTCCAACCCTCCCCCCCTCCTTGTTTCTGGTTCAGCCCAGTTTGCACTGATTTCAACCCCTCCACTGCCACACTCACCACGGTCACTTTGCTCCTGCCCTCTGTGTTGTAGGTACAGGTGGTGATGAGTTCGTCACCCTGCAAGGTTCCAACAGATGTGAGGGGGTAGGGAAATACAAAGCTCCCCCTCCTCAGACAACAAATATTGGCATGAGTGAATCCATAATGCAGCAGACCTCTATGCTCTTTAGTGGTTCAGCCCCTGTGCCCCCCAAGCACTTGCTAAAATTGCACCTCCCTGGGAGATTTCCTACAGCCATACCCCCAAGAAATGTCTTTCCTCACTTCCTCAGAATTTCTGCCCTTAACAATGCACCTGGGCCACAGTTTGCACAGCCAGACTTGCACCCAACTTGGCTGCCCATCCACCTGTAAGAGCCCAAGCACAGCCCCAGGGAGGCAGGAGCAGGGCTGAGGCTCTGAGCAGGGCGCCGTGGAGCAGCAGAGAGGAGATGGAGTCACTCACCGGAAAGACTGCGACCAATTCCTTCAGCATGCGGATCTCCTGAGTGGGAGGAGGAGAGATGTGTCAGAGCAGCACCCATGGGTGGCACTGACCCAGCGCAGGGAGCAGGGCTGTACCTGGAAGTGAGGGCTGTAGTGCCCATCGGCGTTCACCACCTGCTGCTCTCTGCCATCCCGTGACAGCACGGTCACCACTTTCCTCCCTGCCAGGTGAGTGTGGAGCTGGGAGGCGAAGATGCGGATCCCATCTGCAGGCAGTGCCTGGGGGAAGGATGGCTTCAGTTCCATGTCTGACCCCACATCTGTCCCATGCATTCCCACACTGTGTGCTTGGGTTGGGTGCTGCCTGCGCTGAGATTTGGGGTTTGGGGACCCTACAAGTGAGCTCTTTGCAGAGGGGCGGGTGTTCAGCCTGCTGTCATATGAAATTAATGCACAGCCATGCCCGAAATTAGCAGGAGCCTGTGAGCTGAATGCTGCTTGCTTCCTTGCCTTTGTTTCTGGTCGCACCAATTACTTGTTTTGGGTAGGTCCTACAAAAATGCCCACTAAAACCTGCCTGAGAGCAGGGTGGGCAGTTTGAAAATGTACTTGATTGAGCTCTTGAGGAGCTCCAGAAAGCAGAGGCCGTGTCAGGAGATTTGGAACTAGATGATCTTTAAGGTCCCTTCCAACACAAGCCATTCTTTGATTCCGACCTAAGCCATCCTATGACTCTGTGATCTCTGCATACTCACAGAGCAAAGCACCCAGCATGGCACAGCACAGCAGTATGACCTCCTAGAGGAGAACAGTAGTTAGGGGAGATGGAGCAGGTGACTCCTGAGGAGAGCTGCCTTCCTGGGGAATTCAATGCATCCCAACCAGCTGCTCACTGTTGGTCACATGCAGGGCTCTTTCTCCCAGCACAATCCCATGGGAAAGGGCTCAGGGGGTCGAGGTGCCGGACACTCACCTGCTGGGTGCATTTGTCAGTGCAGTACCCAGTGAGGATGAAAGCAGTCTCGCCCGGGGGCACGGCCATCACCGGCGTGTAGACCAAGCCCAGCTCCATGATGCCAGCATCGTGGGGACGCAGGCTCTCTGTGTAGTACAGGCGGATCCCCGAGGAATCACGGCGCCCTGGCAGGAGAGAGGACAGGGCATCAGACACAGCATGGGCTCAGGACTGAGGAATGATGCTCTGCTCGGCACAAGTGAAGAGAGAGGTGCTCAAGCATCTTGCTCACAGCTTTCCCCATGTGTTCAAGGCTTGTTCACCAATTGCTCCCGACAGAGAGGTAAGCAGTACCTGTAGGGAGCACAGAGCAGAAGGGTAGATCTCAGGGTAGTTTGGGGGCACTTACAGACACGGGGATGTCAGTGGGGATGGTAGTGATGGGTCAGCAGTTGGACTCAATGATCTTAGAGGCCTCCTCCAACCTTAATGATTCTATGACTTTCAAAAACACAGCTCTTGTTTAACTGATATGTCCAAAAAATGAAAGCCACGTTCTTACTAGGAACATGGCAGGAGGGAAAACGCAAATTCCCCCTGGAGATGTGGGGCTGGGTGTGAGCCTCCAGTCTCTGGGTTGGAGCCCATCATGGCATGAGGATAACAGGGGAGACCCTACTGGTTAACACAGCAAAGCTGATAAGTTATGAAAGACGTGAGCTCCGTATTTATAGATGTGTTTCTTCTCAAGTTGTTGAATGTGCTATGGTTGATCTACAGTACATATGCTCTGGTCTCCTAAAAATACACTTGGGTAGTCAAGAAGTTACATGATTTTATGTAAATGAAGAAACTGGGTTGTTTGTAATCCTTTTATTTTTTTTTAATGTGTCTCCTGACAATGTTACTGAAGCAGGAATACCACTAAAACAACATCCAAATTCCCCCATCCCCAGCCAGGCTGGTGCTGCCTCTCTGTTGACTTTGGTATCGCTGTTGGCTCTGAGCTCAGATCCCCCATCACCACCCTGCAAAGAAGTTGGGGGGCACCCCATAGCAGCCCCTCTAAATAAAGGTGTTGAGCATCTTCCCTGCCTGCATGCTTGACGATGGATCCAGGCTCTGGTGGCTGTTCCCTGGTAATCCCTGGCACTAACCCAGCTCTCCTATGTCTTGCTGGCAAGGCGCTGGGTATCACCGTGCCCCCACTCACCTTTGAATATCAGCGGATTGTGGTAGTGAATCTCAAGGCGCAAATATCTGGAGGAGCCCGGACCACCGAAAGCAAGACCTGCTTCTTTGGGGTAGTAGAAAGCCTGGAAACAGAGGGAGGGCATCAAAGGAGTGATGGGGTGGTTTTTATGGAAACTAAGCTGAAATGACCAAGGAGAGGAATGTATGGGCATAATCCTGAGCCCTGCTGTGGGCTGGGGGACATGACTTGTGCCATATGTTATGCTTGGTATTGAGCTGCTCTTGCATCTAAAGGCCTCTTGCCTTTAACATGTGATGGCATAATCACTGAGGAGGGGGAGAATTGCACTGATTTGTGGAGCTGAGGAGGTGGGCTGAGATGAGGAGGAAATGCAAAAGTATCCTGGGGGAGAATGGGATGTTCAGCTGAACCCAAATCCCAAGTTGGGTTGGGGCAGCCCATGCAGGGATGCTCATTCCCATGAGAATGGGCCTGAGACAGTTGGAAGATGGCAGGAAAGGTGCCCAGGAGTGACAATGGATCCCATCTTGCACCCACCTGTGCTCCCATGGCCCACGCTGCAAGCACATGCCTGCAGTAGTTGAGCCGCTCTGGCTTCATCTTGGAGTCACACAGACCATTGTAATGGGGGATGCTGTCAAACTCGGCTGCGCACTGGAAGATTTCCATGTGGTGGACCAGGGGTTCATTGCCCGCTGTGATCACTGGCTCATACTGCAAAGTGGCATCCGAGAAGGGGGGAAACACATTAGGGCCATTTCTGAGAACTCATCCCTTGTTGTGCCGTTCATGCAGGCTCCACACAGAGCCCACCGTGGGTATGTGCTATCAAGTTTTACCATGCCAGGGAAACGCTCGTGCTCTGGGCATGAGGGACCAAGGACCAAGAGCTCCTGGCTGGCTGTGGGACCAGTCCATCAGAGCTCCTGGAGAAACATCTCGTACCTTCCCTGCGGGGGGATGCACTGGAGGAGCAGCAGAGCTTGCTCTGCTTTGTGTTGACCGAGCCCTTTGTCAGTTTTGCTAGGCTGAGGGGGCTTTGGTTTTCCACAAAGAGAGTCTTGGACCCTCTGCCTGCAGCTCCTGGGCTCCATCCCTGGCCAGCAGCTGCTCAGGGCACAAAGACGTGGATTCAGGGTAGAAAGGCTGCTGAATGGCTCTGGCCAAAATCACCAGCTGCAGAACTGATCCGCAGCAGCGGGAAGGTATCAGGAGTTACGCACTTTTTACTTACACACAGATGATTCATTTCACACCATCTGTTGGAGAGAAAATCCTCCTTCTAAGCTTTCCATTGCAGAGCCATCTTTCCCCTATAAATCTCTGCACTCTCACTGCAGCTCACGTCAGGCTTCCCCTCTCCTTGCTGAGTGCCCACCCTCCCCCACCATCCCCCACAGTATGCCTGTGCCCAATTGTTTTGCAGTAAGGAATACGAATGGGTCCAAAATTCTCCCTGTGGAAAGGCAGGGAAGTGGTGGGCTTTGCAGGATGGCTTAAAGGGATGTGAACGCGACTGATCTTCACCTTACCATGATAATGTGGTGTTTGGTGAAGCTGTCTGGCAGCTCTGTGATGTAACACCAGTAGGTAGTCTCCTGGCTGGGAATAACAATACTGGGGGTCGTTATCTCCATGGTCTTCACATTGCTGGGCAGCTCAGGGATGGTGATGTTGGGCTTCAGCAGCTGCACTCTCTGTAGCCCTCTGTAGATGGTGGAGATGTTGATGGCACGGAGGGAATGGACGGGGCTCTCCAGGATCCCGTAGATAAGGTGCACAGTGCCATCCTGAAGCAAGAGCAAAGTTAGGTAATTTTGCATGCAGAGTGGTAATTGCGTGGACGTTTGGTATCGATACTGGTGGCATGAGTCCTGGGGTGAGCCAGGGGCAGCAGAAATAGAACACCTTCCCCTGGGCCTCCCTTTCTCCCAGCTCCTTCCAGAGAGTTACACCGCCCAAAGAAGTTGTGGATGCCCCATCCTTGGAGACATCCAAGGCCAGATTGGCTGGAGTCCTGGGCACCTGATCAGGTGGGTGACAAGCCTGTCCACAGCAGTGGGATTGGACGTGGATGATCTTTAAGATCTCTTCCAATCCAAGCTGTTCTGTGATCTATGAGTTACAGCAAGGGGCTCTACTGAAAGTATTGCAGGCTGAGGAGGTGCTGCTGGACCCAGGGAGCTCTGTTTGCTCAGCTCCTACTGCAGCCTCCTATTTGCCTCCCGCTGAGCAACATCTCAGAGTAACTCTTGGCTGCAGACTGCAAACAAAAAAACGTAACAGTGGTGAGGTCAGAGGTTGGAGCCCTGCTTGGTGCTATGGGGTTTGGAATGGGGCAGAGTGTGCTGCAGCGGGGAGAGGGTGATGCTGTACCTCTATAAGGTAGTCCTTCGGGTCACAGGTGCTGAAGGCTCTTCTGAAGAGAAGGTAGAATCCCTCAGGGGCCTTCTGAGACCCAAGCAGCTGGTAGTCCTGCTGGGAGTCCATGTGCAGGTGCCCCTGGGCATCGCTCCAGGCATCCTGTGGGGGGAGAGCACGTGGTAAGCGGGGAGGCAGCAAGTCTTACATGGCCCCAGGGCTCAGGGTGGGAACCTCCAGTGGTGCGCAAGTCATATGGTCCCTCCTTGGGTCACCCCTCTTTGGATCAGCTCCTTTGAATCACCCCTCTCTGGGTCACCCTCTTTTGGGTTCCTCTTTAACCTGGTTAATGGTGGTAACAAAACCACACTGAGAAGCAAAGCATTATGGCACTCCTATGCTGAAAGATTGAAGGTTGGGAGTACAAATCCTTCTGTAATTTGGAATTGAACAGCGTTATTAACTCGATCTTTTGCGTCTCCTGTTGATGGCTTTTGTTTGCCAAGAAAAGGCCTCCAAGAAGTACCTCGCTGCAGCACTGAGAGTGGCACTGCTTCTCTTCTCTTGGGGGAAGAAACAGAAGAAAGAGAATAAAGCATCTTGGCACCATTTCAGCCAAAAGTATAGAGTGGTATTTTGAGAACATATTGTCCTTAGAGGGGGAGAGTAAAATCAGCTCCATGAAGCTAGCTTGACATTTGTTTTCATAGGAGCGTGTTGTGCAAATTAATCTTGTAGTACATGGGGGGCTGAGCAAATTCGGATCTTTTAACAGCTGACATCCAGCAGAAAGGCTGCTGGGAGGGAGAACACCGGGGCTGGAGAGGTTATAGAAACCTCCTGGCAGGATGCTGTGTGGCACCGAGTGAAAGCCCAAGTGCTGCGTGGCGCTCATTCAGCGAGATTAGGAATCATTCTTTACGGTTTTTTAACACAGTGCTGTGAAATACTGTAGCACTCAGGTCAACCCACATCCTGAATGGTTGGTAATTAGCAGGAAAACAGAGCAGATAATCAGCCCTCCCTTTTATCCTTTCATTGCGCTGCAGATCACATCGCGGCTGATTGCGAAAGAATATGTTTTATGGCTAACTGCAAGCAAGCAGAGAGGTAAAATTTAACTTACTGGAAAGCCTCACATGGGGAAAAATACGAATTGCATTCTGCAGCAAAGCGCAATTGCGATGTGCCTGACTGGGGTGGTTTGGGGATAGGGAGAGCGCAGGGTTAGTTACTGTAGCAGAAAGACCAACCACCCAAGAGCCTACAATGGGCAGGGTAGGAAAGGGCAGCGATCTGCAGCAGCCGAAACAAAGAGCAACATTAGAAACGAGTCGTCTCCCTCCCATTCTGCTCCCGTCAGGATTTACAAGCCGCCCAAATACTTCTGCATGTTTAATTTCTGATAACGCCGCGCTGCTGGCAGTCAGCCGTCAGGTTGTGTTTTCCTGCGTCCTGTTGATCTTTGCTGTAGCTGCAAATGTGAGCTGCAGCCGGCTCATTGGCGCTGGCAGGAGCAGGCTTTCTGCTCGATAACTTTTGCACTTCTCAAAGTCAGTAATGGGAGCTGCAGGTAAATTTTTAATGTTGCTGGCAGCAGCAATGAACCGAGCTGTGGGTGCCTCCTGCATGCGTGTGTGTGGCAGAGCTGCTCGGTGCAATCACCTGTTGGAGCTCCTGCAGACACAGCAGACATGTGCTGCTGTATTTATCCCTTCCTCTTTGCATTTAAGATCCTACACCAAACCCACAGCATCGACGTCTGCATCAGAAACCCCACAGCCCCTTTGCACCACCTGGACCTGGTGCCATGCCCTGTGCTCTCCCGTCCGAACCCATGGGGGTCAGATTCACCCATCAGGCAGCGATCCCAAACACAGTCACAAAAACACACAACTCACCCCAAAATATGAACCGTGGCCATCAGTCCAGAGCACGACCAGGTCTGCGTTCTCAAACTCGCCCCGGTCCGACATCCCAAAGAGGAGCCCAAACTTGAGCTTCCTGATGAGGATCTGGAAATACACGGCTTGCTCGGGGTAGCTGACGTTCCACGAGAGCTCCAGCAGCCCCTGCGGATCGAGGGGCACCTTGTAGGGGAAATAGGTGCCGCGGGGCGCCGAGCCCTGCAGGGCCACCACTAGGATGACCAGGAACACGGCCACCATGGTGAAGTACATGGATGCCAGCTCCCGCAGCCTGAAGCTGGGGCAGGGGCACGGCGTGCTGCCATGGGTCTGCATGCTGGGCAGGATGGCACCCACCCTCCTGG
>JACDJE010000064.1:3550581-3563823 GCA_016647715.1 Pavo muticus
GGGAAGGAGGGAGGGGGGGCCGCGCTGCTCCGCACCGCCCTCATTGGCGGCCCCGTTGGCGCCGGGGCGCGGGGCGGGGAGGGAGCGGCTCCCCCGCACCGCCGCGGCTGCTGCCGGCACCGGCCATGTGCCGAGAGGGTCCCCGCTGCCGGCTCGCCCGCTCGGCTCCCTGAGCTGGCGTCGGCCTGCGCTCTTGTTTATCTTTCACTTTATTTATTCCCCCCTCCCCACAAATCGCTGCTATTATTATTATTATTATTTTTAATTTATTAATTATTTTTCATTTATTTATTTATTTCTACTCTTCTCCTTTTTTCATTCCCGCATTGATGCGCTCCGAGCTGGAGACTTCAGGAGTCGACGCGGTCCTCACCTGAGCGATCCGGCACCATTCCCCCGCTTGAAGGTAAGAGGGGAGGAAAAGGGGAGAGCACCGGCGCTGCACTCCTTCTCCATGCCTCATTCTTTGCACCGGGGGGGGGCCCTCAGCAGTGATTTTCCCCTGCTTATTTCTCTTCCTCCCCCTTCTCCTCTTCCTGGTGCTTCCTGGAGCGCTGGGGTAGTCCTGGAGGAATGCCTGCAAGGGGAGAGCAGAGGACGAGCTCCAGCTGCAGGCTGGGGCTGGTGGGGGGTCTGGAGGGGGAAGATGGGCATGGAGAATTGCACAGCATCTGCTCCCAAATAGCCTGTCTTGGGGAGACTGGTCCAGCCTCTGCTTCAGACCAGGATGATAAACACTGGGATGCTCCAAGCTCGGTGCTGCTGGTTCCTACAGCATCTTTAGTTCTAAAGCTGTATCTACAAAGGAGGATGTGACAGCATCTCTCGGGTCTGGGGTGGGATGCTTTCCTCCACCTGAGTGCTCAGGTCATGTCCTTGTCCACTCTGGGGACAGCTTGCTCTCGTTGCATGTGTGGTCTGGGGACAAAGCTGGCCTCTCTCAGGGCACTCACCCACAGCCACGCGGCCAACACCACGGTTCTTCCTACCTGCTGTCCTGCCTCCAAAGGACATAGGAACCCCCTGTGTTGTCTGGGTCAGACAGCAGAGCAGCCCCAGAGCAGTGGGGATGGAGAGAGAGATCCAGGGTTGAACGCAAGGAAGGTGACAGCAGGATGATCTGCTGCTTGGAGCACTATCTGGTTAATACAGCAGCTGGCTGGGGCTGAGCTCGCGGAAGCACATGGACGGTGTTTGTTCTGCAGGATGGGGGGGCTGTGGGGGAGAGAAATCCCCCGAGGGAAGATGGCTTTTCATTTCCCCCTATCGAGCGGTTTCAGACAGGATTATTTATATTTGACATAACAGATCGCCAAACTTGGAAGGTAGTGGGGGTGTGCTCATACTCATTAAGGTAGACAGTTTTCTGACAGAATAAATTAAAGGTAAGAGAAGACTGCACTCTGAGGTTCAACAGATTGTCTTCCAGCCTAAAAATGAGCAGTGAAATCAGCATAAAGCCTCAGTGGTGAAATTGTGCTCTTCCATGATGGATGGCTGTCATTTTGGGAAACCTGGCTGACATCCCGATGCTTAGAGTGCAGACAGTGCTCCTGGGTGACCTCACTGGAGCATCCGTACCGGTATGACTGGGGTTTCAGTCATTGCATCTGATGTCCTCACTGAGTAAGCAGCTAAATTATAATGCAGTTAAGGGAAGTGAGTTTATGTAAATTGTGCATAAACTCAGTGCACGACTTGTCCCCACAGCTGCCTTTAGTTGCTGGCCCTGTTGTGGTGGTGTGTGAGTAACAGAATGCTGCTGGCAGCTTTTTATGGCTGTTTCTCTTCTCATCTGGAATTAGCAGTGAGATGCACTATGGCTGTCAGTTGGTGGAAAGAGATTTCAAACACCTTAAAGACCGTGCAGCTGTAATTAAAGCTGTAACCTCCTTCCTCTGCATGTCAGTGTTCCTGTGCAGAGCAGTGACAAGGAGTCTTAGGAAACAGTGCTGGTGCTCCAAAGAGATAAAGAACTTCAGCAAAATTCCCCCAAAGTGACTGACGCTTATTTATCACCCCATAGCTGGGGGCATGGCCAGCCAAGAGGTGTTTGTAGCTGGCAGTGCTCCTGATGTGACAACACTGAGAAAGAACAGGGGAGGGATGGAGGAGAGGGGGCAGGTGTTGGGTTGAGCTTGACGCTCATTCCTGTTCTAATTTACACTTTTCCCCACGTCGTTGTCTATCTCCTCCTCTCCTCGTGATCTAATTAATTGCAGTTGGCAGGATTTGTTCACATTTTGTTAAAAAAAGAATCGTTCCAACATTGAAGCTTGGCAGAGGGACTAAAAATATGTAGGGTGATGGACTCTGACCCTGCCCAGACCTTCCAGCCCCACTGGGATCACAGTTGGGGCCAATCTGAACAAGAGACATCAGCATCTTCCAAGCCCTGCATCCCTGCAGGAGCAGCCCGGAGCAGAGGTCAGCTGCAAAGGTTGGAGGAAGATGAAAAGTCGTGACAGCATTTTGAATCATCCTCAGACAGCTTAACGAGGGCCGTGACCCGTGTAGGGCAGCTCAGAGCACCAGGGGAGGACCTGGCTGCCGTGGATGGTGCGGGTCTCAATGTGCCTGTGTCAGACATGGCGTGGGGACAGGGAATGGGGCTGAATCAGGCCGAAGTCACAAGGGCTGGCTCTGCAGAGGACAGGCGATGTGTTTTCAGCTGATGATGCTTGTTGGAGAAGTCATTCATCCGTGGGAAGGCCGCTGCTGAGGAGCAGTGACAAAGCCACTGCTGGGGATGGGCTGCTCGGTCCCCAGGAGCTCCTGGCTCCCAGCTCCTCTTCTGTTGGAGGAGGACTTCAGGGCTCAGCAGTGCCAGCACAGCTGATGCCACGCCATCCCGGCCATGTGCAGGTGCTGCGCAGTGCAGACCTGAGGTGAGTCAGGTGTGGAGCTTTGGTCTCCCTCTCCCTTCAGACAGGCATCACACCCACGATGAGGCAGAGCTGGTGCTCATCTTCATACAGGCTGAGCCAAGGCTTGCTCCCCAAGCCCCTGCCAGCTGCCCCCCAGTGCTTCTCTCTGCATTCCCTACCCCCAGCACCGCAACCATCCACAGTGACAAACACCAATCCAAGCAGTCTATGAGCTCACCAAGCTGTGCTGGGCAGGAGCACACACACTGTCCCCATCTGCAGAGCATGAGCTGACAGTACCTGCCCAGCTCTGTGCAGGGAAGGAGCCGGGCTGCATCCCACCACCCGGGGCACACCGCTATGCTTTTATCACAGAGATGGAGACTTGTGACATTCTCTAAGTGACATTATCCTTGCAATCTGCCCTTGGTGCATTTCCAGAAATAGTCGGGCCCACAGAAGACACGGGTGACATCTGGGTGCATTACTGTTGAGTTTGGAAACACTCAGTAAACAAGACAGGATCTATTGTTTAAAGGTTATTTCGAGAGACTCCAGGCGGGTTATCCGGCAATGCAAAGGGGAAAGCCTTAATGGCACTGTGATAATTGCCTTTTTCTAAGGGACCTTTCAGAGGAAAGTTAGCAGAAACCCAAAAGAAAGTCTTCGCCTGTCCTCGGGACGTGATCCAAACAGAAACTGTGTGGATTTGTGTCTGTTTACTTCAGTGCTGCTGGATCAAGGCTCAGCAGTGTGTGCCTGGCTGTTGGCTCCTTACCTCGCCCTGAGGGCACTCCGCAGGGGACGAAGGTGATGATATCCCCATCAGCAGGGATGCAGCCTCTGCACCACCAGCCTTAGGGACGGCTTAAGGCCACACCATGGCTCTGCCCTGGGCACAAGCTCGTCGCAGGGTCTGAGCTGCAGAAGCCCATAAGCTCATTACTGTGTGAATTGCAAGCGGTGGGCGCTCCCATGGCTGAGATTTCCTAACTCTGTGCTGGAGGGGAGCAAGCTGGGAGGAGAAGCCTTTTGTCGTTTTATATTTCCCTGGGCAGAGCGGTCCCTTGTTCTTCAGCAGCCTGAGAGTCTCAGCGGGACCGTCATGGACCAAAGTGGCCCCGGGTAGCACTGCCCATTCCTCCTGCACCTGCAGAGCTGGCATCAGCCAGCACCATGCTGCCCCTTTACCCACCGAGAGCTCCAGACTGAGCTTTAATGAAAGCAAACACCTGTGGTGAGATGAAAAGCTGGAGGATGCACAGGGGACCCCCGCAGCCTGTGATGGGCTCAGCCATTGCAGCGCCCCAGATCTTGTCCCAACTCGGGTCGCTTTCCCCTAGGAAATAGTGCATGAGCTGATGTGCTGAGCTGCTCTGAGCACCGAGTGAGCATCCCCCTGTGAGCCAAGCGTGCTGCTTTGGCTTTGCCCTGCACTTTACATCCGCATCCCTTTTGCTCTTGGAGTGGATTTGGATTCATTTCAAGCTCTGTTGTGGGTTTTCCTGCCCGAACTCTGGCAAACCATTAACTATCGTTTTTCTGTTTCTGTTGTCTGCCTTTCCAGCCAGAATGCAAGCTGCTGTGTGCAGGGAATCCCCCACCCCGGGCTGCCTGCAGTCCCACAGTGACCCTGCAGTGGTTATCTCTGCTTTTCCATCACCCCTCGCCCCCAGCAGATGCTGCCCATGGTGCGGATGCCCGAGCTCTGCATGCATCCCTCTAGCGGCAGCCACACTGCTCCGCCAGCGCTGGGGATATTATGGGTTATATGGGGAAGGCTGGGCTGTCTTAGGGAAAGCCTGGCCAGCCGTTCAACGTTTAGGTTCATCGACAGTCAGTAGCGAATCTGCTTTGATATAAATAGTTGCTGCGATTTGATTCTGCTGCACCTTCAGTTGTAGAAATCACTCACGGTACAATAGAGCGCATACTGCTGCCCTTTAGTTAACAAAATATATGTGTGTTACATAGCAAGATATGGGCCTTTAGTGGAAATGCAAGCCAGGCTCTCTCAGGGGAAAAAACTTAGGTATTGATGCTGCTGGAGACTCAGCTTTTAGCTGGGATTTTGGTGCCCCGGGTGCTGGAGAGGCTCAGGAGATACACGGCCTCGAGGGCTGCGCAGTGCCTGCAAGCAGGGATTGGCAGGAATGCCATTTGGAAGGCTCTCATGTGGAAGGAAAAGGATCTCTCTCCTTCTGATTGGCGTTGCCTGCCGGGTAGCTCAGCCCTGGGAAGATTAGCAGTGGGATCTGGGGGAAAATAACCGTGCTGCCTGCGTAGGAGTGGAGGTGGGAGCAGGAGGATAATGAGCGTTGATTGGGGCTTGCCATTAGGCAGACTTTGTGGTTGGGTTGTGATTTTGCTGTTATTCACTTCATTGTCCCTGGAGGACTGAATTGCAACAGTTTAGCATTGCTGACAGCCCAAAAGTTATTCCCGGTTCTCACAGCGGCTCGTGGGATTCAGCCCGTAGAAAGTGGGATTTTCTTGGTGGCATGTATTTTCCCTTGAGTTTCTGGCATCAGACTTTTGTTTTTGTTCTATGCTGAAATAAAACAGAATAGGTTAGTGTGGAAGAAATGCTAAGTCAGGGCTTGAAGCAGTGATTGAGCACCTGGTGGGAAGGCAGGGCCAGCCCAGGGGAGCTCAGGTGTATGCAATGCACTGAGTGATGGAAGGGCTGGAGCCAGGATCCACCCCTGCCCAGACCTCATTTAAAGGGTTGGCAGTGGAGGTGAGGGTATCTTGCTGTAGATCCCTGCATACCTGAGGCCTTCCAAAGGTAAGCAAGTTTTCTTTTTTTGTTTTTGTGTCCATGTTCACTGCATTTGGGCTTGTCCTTGTTTGCTGCAGCCGCAGACTTTGCTACCCTGCTATTATTGCTGTGCTTTCCATCACGTTATAGTATTGCACTTATGGAAAATGCAAGGCTTTGATACCAGATTCTGAGAAACCAAGCACTGATCTCACTTGCTCTCTGGGTGCCTTTGTGAATAGACAGAGGGCAGCTGAACTATTGTCTGAGATCATAGCTTCATTTGAGCTGGAAGGGACCCTTCAAGGCTGTCTGGTCCCACTCCCTGCTGTGATCAGAGACACCCACAGCTCCACCAGGAGCTCAGATCCCCTGGCCTTGGGTGTCTGCAGGGATGGGGCACTGCCACCTCTCTGGGCAACCTGTGGTAGTGCCATCACCACTTGACTGAAAGCAAATAAAACCCATAAATACTGCTGGGTTGTGGCAGTGCTGCTGGCTGCTGAGTGTTGGCGTTCTGAGGCTCAGAAATGGGTAAACCTTTAAATGCTGAAATGCTGTACCCAGAGCTTCCGTTTTGCTCGTAAACAGAGACTTGCAGAGGTTTGGATGCTCAGGGATCACTGGTGGACACCCATCCCCTTCCTTGGGCCTGGGAACAGCCATCCCCAGCTCAGCCTGGTGGCAGCAGTGCTGCTTTGGCTCTGGGGATGCGGTGAGGATGCACGGGGAGCATCGCTGCATCTTCAGGGCCTCTCCGGATCAAGGAGTCATTTCAAAGGCAGTGCTTGCGTCGTCCCAGTGCTGATGCCAGGCAAAAAGATACATCGCATGTGTTTTGATTTCTGAAAGATGCCGTCCCTGGGAACAGTCGATATTTCAAACATTTGATCTCAGCAGCTCTGCTAAGCCCACGTGCTTTTAAGTAGAGCACTTTGTGTGAAGGTTTTTCCCTGCTCCTTTCTTCGCCTAATGATGGTTTTCAGCTGGGCTCTATGAGTTACTTTATCTTTTCTGCTTTTTTGATTAGGGTTGTTTCGTTGTGGTGGGTTTTTTCCCTCTGATCTCTCAGTAAAAGCCGTAGCAGAAGTAAGAAGAGGGAAATAAACGGGAAATTTACTGAAAACGGTTCAGCAAAGATGCCAACAGTCTGGAAATTACCCTCTCAGACAACAGTCCGTATTAATTCCCCTGATGCAGCAAAGATAAATCCTTATTAGAAATGAGAACATAAGGAGATTTTACTGCCCATAAGGAAACTCCTGATCATGAGCCATGAGGAAGCACATTCCCTTGCATGGGCTCAGCCTGAGCCTTTGTGTGAGCAGTGTAAAGCTGTAGCTATGGAAACTCCCTACCTTTTTTGTGGGGTGGTGGTGTTGTTTATAAGGCAAAAAGGTGTGTGTATCTCTGTGGAGATCCCAGGTGCTGCTGTTGAAGCAAACCCGACGGCACATCCATGGCTGCTGCTCATCTCCCTGGGGCAGCCAAGATCAGCTCCCCTGTCCATGACACCTAGCAGAGACCCTAAATGGGGTGAAAGCCTATTCCTGCAGCTGGACAGAGGATGCTCCCTGGAGCTCCCAGCTCATTTAGTGAGCCCCAAGGAAATAGCACTTCCTGCTGTCCCCAACCCATGGGCCCATCGGTCCTGAGCAAATGAGGCTCGAATGAGCTGTTCACAGATCCTTTGCAGAAGACCTTCCTGTCCTTCTGAGCTGCACTCTCACCTTGTGGAAATGCAGAGCTGAGCAGATTTGCTGCTTTGTGGAATTGTACCCTGCGTGCGACCTTCCTTCCTTTCCCCATCCTGATGGAGGGCTGAGCCACAGCACCTGTGGGGTCCTGGATGAGGTAGGACTCTTTGTTCCCCCCAGCACCATGACACGAAGGAGCACAGAGCTCACCACAGCTCAAGGAACCACCGTGACCTGGCGATGTGCTGCTGTGTGACAGCCTTCCCACTGCCTGGGCCAACCTGGCTGCGGTGTCACAATTCCTCGGAGCTTTGCCCTTGTCCTCTGCGTCAGCATCAGTCACTTGGTGAGAACTGCTGAAGACAGCTCCTGCTCCCAGCCAGGTGCTGTCCTCTGCCAGCAGCGTCATGCTCTTGGGGCAGCACTTGCAGAAGGACAAATCCCCCTTTTTCCACCTTTGGTGCTCAGTTTTCTGCCCATTGGGTCTTGGTAACCTTTCAGCTGCTCTGTGCTGGGTTGTGATGGAGATAGAGCAGTCCCCACTGGAACAGAAAGAAGTATGAATTGGGGCAGAGATGGATGGCCAGGAGCAGCTCCTTGCTGGGGGCTCTCCCCATCCTCTCTCTTATTTTCCCCCTTAGCACTGACTGCAGCTTATCTCAAGCTGCTAATACCAAAACCTGCTCTCTGATGCTAATATCTCAGGCGGACTAAGCTGCAGTTCAAGAGGAGATTAAAAGATGCAGGGTAGAAAGACAGCCTGTCTGCTTTTTTGCTTTTTTTTTTCCTTTTTCTTTCTAAAGGAGTTCAGACAGCTTAGGAGCATTCAGGATGACAGAGGATGTATGGAAATAATTCCTGGTGCTTATGCAGAGTGGGGTTGTTTGGGCAGGGACAGATGGGATTGAGGAGGGCAAAGCTTTCCGGTGTGGCTTACCCTGCTTTATTCCAGGTGTGCTGGAGCAGCTGCCAACTCCTTCCCTGTCCCCTTTAATATGGAGGTAGCAATACCATGAGAAGATCCCAGGGCACTGCAATGGCACCAGGTGGTGTTCCTCCTGTCCCTCCCCAGCAGCACCACTGCTCTCCTTTTAGCAGCTGCACTCACTCACGTCTGTGCCCGGAGTTGTGCTCACTAAGCCTCAGTGCTGCTTTGAGCTGTGCAAATATTATTTTACATTAGGTGTGATTCAGTTGTATTAAACAACATTATTGCTTCATTATTGCTGCATGCATGTTCCCTCTCGCTCTTTGCTGGGGCTGGCATCCCCTGAATTGATTTGCTTTGTAGGCATTCAGAAGTGAGCATTAAGAAGGCTCTCTGAGCTGATCTCTGTTTTAAATCCTAATAACACTAATTAGGGTGGGGGGATCCCAAGCTGTCCCGTGATTGCCTGGTTGTTGCAAACTTTTCTGTGATATCTGGTGTAGGAAAACCCAAAACTTGGAGTGGCTGTAATGTGTGTGATGTTTTGGGCACGCTGTGCTGGGTTCTGCTCTGATGTGTCACCTGTGGGGATGCATACCCACAGCATATGGAAAAGCCTTCCACTGCTCATCAGGAACGCGGTGGCTTTTCTGTCAGTTTTGGGGCTGCTGTGTAACATATGACAAAGTGCTTCGGGCTATAAAATGGTGCAGGATGATAATGAGAGCAGGCAGAAGGAGTGTGACGTTTGGCCGTCCCCATTGCCCCAATGTTGGCACTGCTCTGGGAGCAATAACACTGAGAAGGGGCAGAGCAGAGAGGAGCAATCCTGGGGCACAGAGGAGCATACTGTGGGCTATAATAGATGCAGTCTTTATGCTTGCATTATCCTGAGCGTGCAGGAGTGGTGCAGCCCTGTGCTCTGGGTGCTTTGCAGCTGGGGAGCCACACTCTCTGCCCGTATTGCTGGCAGCTGCCTGGCCCACTGGCTCCCTGTGTGCAAAGCCTTGTGCTGGCACACTGCCCTGCTGCTCCGAGCAGCCCAGCTCTCGTTCATTGACTGGGTAGGATTACAGGAACTGGAGGAAATGCAGGAATAAGGCTGCATTGGCCACCAAGTGGATTTGAGCTCCTAGCTTTTTTGCTGCTTCCCCTCTCGGGTTCACCCTCAGGTAGAACCTTGGCACCAGGGCACGGCAGGGTGCCCCATATGCCCCTCCTTTTTCCCCTTGCTGATCTCTTTCCCTTTCTTCCAAAATGGGGTGTGATCAGAAGCATTGGCGTCAGGGTTGGATGTGCATGGAAGAGCTGGGAAATGGCTGCTCCGTGTGTTGGGTGTGCTGCAGAGGAGCAGGTCTCAAGCTGGCAGGGGATGCAGGGAGCATGCTGCAGTAAAACAGGCCGTGGGTTTACCTGTGTGGGTGAGGCACAGTGTCTTTATGTGGGCACAGCTTTGGTGGGACCAGTGCTCCCATTTGAGGTTCAGTTTTGGAGGCTTGCCATCACAGCACTTCCAAGTAGTGCAGAAGGCTTTGGGGTGACCGTTGTGATGAGATGGGAAAGAATGGGATAGGGTGCAATGAGTGTAGACTCTGCTCATGGAGAGTCCTGATCAGAAGGTTTTCCCTGCCACAAATCCCACAGTCTGATTTAACCAGAACTTGAGGGTCTCCTGAAGAAATCTCAGTATGCTCACCATAGCAGTCCCCAGCTGTCTTCCTGCATATAGCAGCAGAGTCCAGCTGTGTCTGCAGCACTCTCCCATCTGGAGCAAGGGAAGAAGCCACCAGTCTGGGGTTGGAGCCAATGAGAGCTCTGCTTCTGCCTTCTCCAAGCTGCAAGGGACACAAAAGCCCATTTTCTCTTGCGTCGAGCTCTCCATCTGCTGCAGGCTGGAGCCATCCAGCCATAGATGTCTTGGCAAAACCAGGCAAGTGGCACAGGGTTGTGCCTGCACCAAAACACTCAGCCTGGAGCAGCTGTGCAGGGAGGTAGCTTAGGCTTGTTGGGAGGCTCAGGTATCCTCTGTAGCTCAAGGGCTCCTCACCTTCTCCAGGGTCAAGGAAGGAGCCAAGCAGCCATGGATGTGTCTGCTGGTGCCTGCGTTCCTCATAGTGGGGCTCCTGCATACCTTCCCCGAGACCACAGCGGAGCTGCAAAGCACTTCCTTTTACCAAGATATTTATTACTGAATATATGAACCTGGGAGCCTGCGGAGCGTGAAATTAGGAACAAATGTAAAAAGGAGGTCTAGACAGGAATTGTTCTGCTTGTGGGCTTTTCCCCCCCCTCCCTCCTTTGCATGCTGGAGAGTTTAATGCTTCCAGGTACATGGTTTTAACCAGACAAGTATGTTACAGGAGGAAAAATAGCGTGATGCAAATGGCCTTGCTCTGAGCGGAGCAGTGGCTGTCATGGCATGCATGGCTGACCACAGGGCATCGGGGGTTGGGAGGGAGGAATGCAGAGAAAATTGCTGTGTGCTCCCCTTGCTTGCCCCTGGGGCATGCAGCCCTTTAATTCATGGTGAGATAGCAAATGGAAGCAGTGAAGGTCCCAGGACCGGAGCACCAGGTGCTGCCCTATGCCCTTCTCTGAGCAGCTGATGCTTCCAAATCATTGGTGCAGTTTTGGAAGACATTTCATGTCTCCCTGCTCTGAGCCCCCATAGGGCTTTTGCCCCAGGGATAGGGCAGGATTTGGCAGGGCTCTTACCCCATGGCCATACAAGAAGCTCTCAGCCATTACACAGCAGCACGAATTCCCCTGCTCCTACAGCTCTGCTCAGCAGCAGCATAAAATGTGATACTGCTTTATCCATTCAGTACTTACCCAACTTTAGCAGGACATTAAGCACCTGAAAATATGCCACAGATTTATTTTCTTTGGAAGCAAGTTAAATCCCTGACAGATACGGTTGCTTTTCCTCAGGTGCTGAAGTAATTTGGGTTTGGGGAAGCTGGTTTTTTGGTTTAACCTGATATCATGAGCTGGAGGCCAGCTTTGTTAAAGCACTTGTCGGGTAGGTGGTCACAGCTCGCTCTCTCTGTCAATTTATGTCACTTATTCCAATCCCAGAATGATGCCTGCAGCTCTTGGGCTGTGGAGTGATGCTGCTGCAAGGAGGGGTGTGCGTGCAGCTGTGCCTGCCCCCATTATCCCCCTGGGGTAAAGAGCCTAGCATTATTCTGCACAGAATGGTGGGAATTTCAAGCTTTTGGGATAGGGATGCTCAGAGCAAGCACTGCAGAGCTTGTGCTCCTCTTGCACTGTGCATCTGCTCAGCACAGGAAGTGGGGACCTTACCCCTTTGCCAAGTCTGTGCTAGAACCCAGTTTCCCCTATGGATGCTTTGGGGGAAATTCTACTCCCAGACACAAGCATGGGACCGCAATGTCTCTGTGATATTCTGCATGCTCAGTCTGGCCACAGCACCGGCTGCAATGCAGCTTTCAGAAGCATCATCCCACGTACCCCCATGCTTCCTTGATTTCATCTTGGCCACAGCGAAGCAAGGAGCTCTGTGCCCACTGCACTGTGTGGCTTCATCCTGTGCCGCTGCTTTGTGGGGGAGAGGAGCACCTGTCCCTGCACTCATTAAAGGCTCACTTAGCAGCTCCAGTTATTCCAAATTAAAATACCACATTGTTTTCATGAGGAAAATGGATTATAGGCTCAGAGAAAAAATGTGCACGGCTCCAACCCCCCACTTGCTGTGAAGCTCCAAGCAGGAGCCAGGCACGTGCCATGGGCAAGTCCCCATCCCCAGTGCCAAGGGGCTGTGAGGCTCATGGCCAAACCCCATGCTGGCATCACACAGGTTTTACTTCTCTGGGCCCCCCTCCTGCCTGCAGAGCAGCATGGTGGTGCCCAGACTGGTTGGCCAGGATGGGGTTTTCATTGCAGGACCATTTGTGCAACTCCCATAGGGTCCCACTGCTGCTCGCTCCTTGCATCAGCCTGCAGTTGCCAGAGCTCAATTACTCAGCCCACCTGCAGGCTGCAATAACACTTAGCAAATTTCTCCCCCACTGCAAGGGGCTTGTTCCATCCTTCTCCAGCTGTCAGGTGGCATTTGGAGGGGTTGGGGGCTCCCCTGATGGCTTTCACAGTGCTGGCATCCAGCCTGATCCCCTGCAGGAGGGGGACAGACCCCTCTGCTTGCAGCTTGCAGGCAGACCCTGGAGCAAGAGTGGGAGCCCTCTGCAAATGGGGGCAAAGTATCCAATCCCTTCCCAACTCATCCAATCCCCTTCCAACCCTTCCCATCTTATCACATATCCTGACCCCCATCACCACATGTGCTCTCTGTTGCAGGCTGTTAATGGAGAAGAGGGCGAATGACAGCCGGGACTGTGGTCATCACAGGTGGAATATTAGCAACTGTCATTTTACTTTGTATTATCGCTGTCCTCTGCTACTGTAGGCTCCAGGTAAGGCAGGGCAATGCGAGAGGGATGGGATGGGGTAAACCAATCCCATCTCCCATGCATGGGGTAAGAGTGTTGGGATCCCAGCTGAGCCCCCATCCCATTCCAGTACTACTGCTGCAAGAAGGATGAATCCGAGGAGGATGAGGAGGAGCCCGACTTTGCCGTGCACTCCCACATCCCTCCGCTCCACTGCAACCGCAACGTAGTGCTGACCAATGGGCCATCCCTCTACAGCTCCTCACCCTTCAGCAAGAAGGCGACGCCGAGCCGGAGCGGCTGCCCGGGCTGCGGGCAGTATGAGCCCCCAACCTTCTTCCTGCAGGAGCCCCCTGAGGAGCTGCACAACGGGGGGGACCGAGTCAGCTTCCAGACCGTCAGCCAGGAGGAGCTCGACCTGCCGGTGAGCGTGGGCAACCTGCAGGCGCTCAACCCCAACCGGCTCTCGGCCATGCGCGAAGCCTTCTCCCGCAGCCGCAGCATCAGCACCGACGTGTGAGGCCAGCACTGCGTGGAGGACTTCTTAAAATCCACGACAGTGTTTTAAAATAAAATTAAA
>JACDJE010000064.1:3563879-3593601 GCA_016647715.1 Pavo muticus
CGGGGGGGAAGAGTTGAATGTATTGCTGCATAGGCAGAGATGAGCTAAACTTCAGTATAATGGTTAGCAAAAAATAAAAGGGGGGTGTGAGGGGGTTGGTGGCAGCTGGGACATGAGGTTTTCTAGTGCTGTGTTGCATTTTTTTTTTCTTTTATAAAGAGGATTTTGATATTGTGCATCCTTTTATACAGAGTAAATGCCCGTCCTCCACATGCAGCCGGTGGGTCAAGATGGGAGGCTGCAAGGGGGCTCGAGCTGCAAGGCTGCTGTGCTGTAGGGACATGTGGCACCTGAGGGCTGCTGGCAAATGCACACAGCCAGCACCTTCCCCTGGCAAAGCTAGGCTGCTGCTGCCTATCCTTCTGCCATGGCTCTGTGCTGCAGCCATGCACATCCCATCCCTGTCCTGCGCCCTCTTGCTCCTCCCTTTGCTGTTTCTCCCTGGGTCCCAATGGCACAGGAGCAGTGGGCTCAGACCTGGCCCTGCTGATAGAGATGTGTTATCAATCAAGTTACTTAGGGTGAGGAGGGAGGAATGATTCCAGATGGAGGAATGCACCAGCAGCTGCCCTCTCCAAATAATGAGCCTCCCCTCTCCAAATGATGCCATATGCTACTTCTAATCTAGGGAGCTGAGTGATAGCAGAGAGTGTGCCCATGTATGTGCACACAAGCCCCTGCATGCACATTTCTGCTTTAATTTTGAAGATTACCACAAGATTTACTTCCCATTATTATTATTATTTCTTCAAATAGAAGCACCCACAGCCCATCCTGCCCAGCCAGGGACATGGCAGAACACTTTGTTCCCTCCTTGCTGTCCCCTGTGTACAATTTCTCTTGCACAACACCCTCTTGCCCCAGGTTGGGCGTTATTCAGGTTAAAAGCATCACCCTGTGCTGGGGCAGGGCTTGCTGCTGCAGAGGAGGGATGGCTACAAATAGATCCTAACAGCCTCAGTGCTGTGCTTGGGGCCAGGCTTTGTTTTTAGAGATGCAATGAGAAGGAAGCACCGCTGTTCCTTAGCCCTCAGCGTACACACACTGTGTGCAGCCCATCTGGAGACGTTGCTTTCAGCTGCGAGGGCATTTAATTCCCCAGGAAACCTTGCAAAGCACAAGTCAGGTCAGCCTCTACAATCCGTTTCCTTTGGTAGTTTGGGGTTTCTGGTGAGGGAATCGGGGCTGGGGTTTGGCCATGTTGAATCGCAGCACCCACTCCAGGCAGCAGGACCATGGCTGTACAGTGCTCACAGCAGTTTGTTTGAATGCATTCAGCCTTTGAGTTCTTTGCCTTTCTTGTGAACATATTCTTGTTCCAGCTTACCCCCATTTCCTATTCTATTTTTTGGGGGGGGTTTTCCTTCCAGTATAGCTTGGAAATTAATCAAGTGATTGACATTCTAACCTTCACCTGGCAAACTGTTGTATGGGACTTGAGGGATCACTGAAGAAGAAGAAAAGAAAGCAAAAAAATAAACTACTTACTTTGACACAGGCTTTGCTGCTGACCTTTGTGTACCCACATAGTGAAATACAGAGGGCAGTGGTTGCAGAAGTGCCACAGGGGTGCAGGATTTCCCCATTGTGAGATGCTCAGTGTACAAGAGAGGTACAAGCCTGGGTTTGGGCATAAGCACCAAGGGGGGGATGCTCAGTGGGATCCATAGGGATAGAGAACCATAACCACTTTCACAGCCCCTTTTTTAGGAGCTTGCAGTCCCTAAATCCACACGCATCACCCTAAATCCCACAGCAATAGGCCAGGAAGGACCCAACTCAGGGACTTTTCCTTACATCCAGGGCCAGGAGCTGCTGTTCTCTGCCAGGAATGGGCCCAGCACACAGCAACAAGCATCCTCTACAAAATGGAGAATAAAACAAGATACCACCATAAATATGACAACTTTATTAAAATATACATATGAGTACAAATTAATGATTATGTGGATAAAGTTCACTGTCTGTAAACAAATATATTAAAAAAGAGCACGTCTTTTTTGTGATATAAAGTGCAGTTATGTTTCCATATTATATACAATATGTCAGCAATACGGGGNNGGGGGGGGTTGTAAGGACTATGGCACTAACATTTGGTTACAAGATAAAATCCTCTGAAAAAGTATACACCTACATATTACAAAAGAGGGCTTGGGCTTGAGTTCATTTAGCAAACAAGAATCCGCTTCCCACCATGCTAAATGTGAGAAAGCATTGGGGATAAATCAGGGAGGAGGCTCTCACCCCCCTCTGCTAGGGAACGTGCCCGTGCTTTCACTCCAATGGGTCCGTGCCCACCCCACACTTGCATAGGCAAAAGAAACCAAAGGACAAGACCTTGTGAAACCACATGAATGTCTGCTGTTAGGGGAATCAAATATACACGATCCTATGTACAGCTCTGATAACCAATGTACAGCAGCTCTGAAAGCAAGCCGTGCCAGTGGAGCGAGGAAAGGAGCATCCATCCCCAGTGCTCACCTGCAGGGCTCCGGGCCCCAGCCTCACACTAGGAGTGGGGTGTGCGGCAGGAGCGGCAGCAGGCTTTGCTGTAGTACCAGTGGCTGCACAGGTTCACTTTGATGGCCAAAGCACAGTTGGTTCCTGCCTGGTCCTGGCAGCTGTCGTCTGTAGGGGAGAGAAGAAGAAAGGCGTGGGTATGGAAAGAATAGAACAACGCCAACAATACAAGTTCATACAACCCCCTTTGGCACCACACACAGCCCACTGTGTGGCAGACATCACCCCATCTGTCACCACCATGTCCCCGTTACCAGGCAGAGCATCCCCAGGAGAAGCCATGTGCCTTCTCCATGAATATCATCATCTAGCCAAGGTCCATGTTTATCACACCTGGCCTGACATGGAAAGCCTCACTTGGGTTCCACTCTGCAGCTCAGGCTCTTCCCTATGGAACAGAGCTGCCCAGAGATTACCAGAGCCACCGAGGGACCCTGGCCCTCCCTAAGCTGAGGGCCTCTCATGGAAGCACAGAGGATGACCTCAGCACACAACTCTTGCCCAAAAATCCTACTTGAAGAATTCACGGCAGATGAGCTGCTGGAGAGAGGGAGGAAAGCAAAAACCACTATAACACTCTCCCAGCTCTCTCCAGAGCAGTATTTTACTTCAAGTCTGTATACAAGTTGTAACTTTTGCATAGTATCCACAGGAAGCACAACAACAGCCTGCTCTGAGGGGACCATGGGAAAACCCAAAGCCCCACACCACATCCCTGCCTCAGGGGAGGCAGAGCTGTCAGCAAAGGCACCCACTGAGCCAGGAGCTGCCCCAGGCCTGCCTGCTGCCTTCCTGCTCTTTTCCCACATCAGCCTTATTCTCAAATCCTATTAAAGAATTAGAACCGTGTGCTCGCTAAAGATCACAGGGGCTTTGAGCCAGCAGACGAGTCAGATAATGAGATAGTTACAAATCCCGCAGGACATTCGGAGACCAAAAATCATTAAAATAATGGCACAGACAAAAAACTTCCTAGATGTGAGCTGGAATCACACAGAAGCACCACCCGAGTCAGCTCCCTGTAGCTCCCTTTTATCTTAAGGTCAGAGCACGTTGCTTGTGAGCTCTCCCCTTTATTTAATGGGGTCATGTATAGACACACAATGGTACCGGCACACAGTGCTGTTACTGGGGCATAGAGAGGGCAGATCTCGGGATGACCACCAAGATGGCAGTGGAAAATGAATGCTAAAGGGGTGCTGCTGGGGAGCAGGGCTCACCTGGGGGCTCGGTGGGGCAGGGCTGCAGGTCACAGGTCTGCTTGCCCACTGGCTTCACCAGCGGGTCGCAGCCACGGACGATGTCCTTCCCCTGGTAGCATTTGACATCCCGCATCCTCACACCGATGCCGCAGGTTTTGGTGCACTGGGGAACAGAGAGTGGAGTGAGGTGAGATCCCTCCAGCACAGAGGGCTGTGCTGTGCAAAACAAACCACTGGAGCAGTCAGGGCATGGGTGAGCACTGCCCCTTACTGAGGGCCGTATCCGCACACCGCACTGCTGGCCCCTCACTGCCTCACTGCTGCCAACAGCATCAGACGTCTGCAGCAGACTGACTGCGATCCGTGGATGTGCTCCCACCCCTGGGGCTGCACTTCTCCCTCCTCCTGCTGCTCTCTGCAAAGGGCCACGGATGAGCTGTGTGGCTCAGACACTGCTTATTGCCGCCGGGGGGCTGTGACTCCATAGCTTACAGGGTGCAGGCACCGGGTTTGGTGTCTGTGCAATGTGTCTAGGGGGCTTTGCAGAGCAGCTCCTGGGCTGCGCTCGCTGCCTGCTGCCCTTTGGCCGCCTCTTCATATGGGGATTACTGCAGGGTTTCTTGGGCTAATTATAGGCTGCTACGACAGTTTTCAAGACTAAACAAAATGAGCTCCAGGCGGACAAAAAGGGCTGCATTGGGGAGCTCTTGCAGGGAGCTGGGAACAGCTCTGCACCTCCACGCAGAACTGGGGCATCGCACATGGGCCCAGCCTGCCCCCAGCATCACTCCCCAGCTCCCAGAGGGAGCAGAGCAGGGCAGCTGTGCTGCAGCATCCATGTGCTGCTGGGAAAAGGTGGTGGAAAAAAAGGGAGGAAAAAAAAAAGGAAAGAAAAGCCAAAGCTAACCCCAAATAGCTCTTATTCCTGATCCATACGATGAAGCAAGTCCTGTCTGCATTTTGTCAGAGCTGCTATAGCAAAACAAAGGGGCCCCCTCTCTGTGCTCCCTTGCAAAGCTTCACCCAGCTCCACGGGGTATTTTTCAGGGGTGCAGCCCTTGGTACAAGGCCACATGCTCAAGGAAAGCATCTTCCCAGAGCAATCCCCTGTACCCCCACCTACCTCTGACCAAGGAGTGGTGTACCACTTGAAGCACGGCCGCTCGAAGCACGTTGTTTCCTCCACAGGCTTCTTGGCCACGTCACAGTCAGTGGGGTTGTGGGTCTTGATCTTGCCATTGACAATCTCCAGGCAGAGCACAATCCTCTTCTTCACACCCCGGCCGCACGTGGTGTTGCACTGCGGGGTTCCCCACCATAAGCATCCTCCATTGCCACCGCCACGCATCGCCCCATCCCCAGTCCTTACCCGCTCCCAGTCCTGCGCCAACCAGTGTGACGGGCAGTTCTTGTCCCCACAGGGGTGGATGGCCAGAGGCTTCGTCTCCAGGTTGCACTGTGACTCCGGCACCACACGCCCATCACTGGTTTTGCAGTACACGTGTCGGATCATCCTGCCCTGCCCACAGCCGCCGCTGCACTGAAACCACAGTGGGCACAGCAGGTGGTCAGCGCAGTCCCAGCTCCACAGATGGGGAGCAACATGCCTGCATCCTCCCCACCCACCTCATGCAGGGATGCTTGGGGTTGCAATAAGAAAGCAAATGCCCACTGCGCTTCTTCCCCCGGCGAGTCAAGGCATCACAGCAAAACTTGCACAGGCAGAAAGGAAAGTGCCACAGACAGGGAAACATGGGGCAGTTTTCAAAGAGACTGAGTGAGCAGCTCTGGATGTCCCCCCCTTGCTGTCCTACACCTTGAGGGGAGCAGCAGCCGCTCCAGCCGAGACGTGCGGAGCTTCACAGCACCGCTGCTGCCATGGAAACTGCTTATTTTTAGCCATAGGATAAAAGCTGGGTAAAAATAGCTTGGGACAGAAAGGGTCTCTGTAGCAGAAGCGTACAGGAAGGGAAAACGGGGTAAAAAGGGAAAAAGGGTCATTTTCTGGGCTCTGAGCATCAGTACTGCCAAGGCCAGGACCCCAGGCCCACCACACCCCAGTGCTGCCACATGCCTAAAACCACGACACAGGTGGTGCCACCCATCCCTCCCTGGGCTCACCGGTCCCCAGTCGGACACGGTCCACTGGCGGTCGCAGGGCGGCCCAGTGCAGTTCTTCTCAGCCAAGGGTCGGGTGCTGGCATCACACAGCTTCTCCTCCTCCGAGCAGCGGATGTCCCGCGTCACCACGCTGCGCTCACCGCACCGTGCAGCGCACTGTCGGGGACAGAGGGGACACACAGGATGGGTATGGGGCGGTGGGAAATGGGAGATGCTTTTGAGGGTTCTGCATTTTTAGCCTGGAACTCTCTACAAATGCACGATGAAACCACAGAGCTGAGATTTTTATCCTGCGGATAAATTTGGCACCGCGCAGCCCAGTGACATTATTTAGAACTGGGGTTGAGTTACTGCAGTCCCCGATGCGCACGTTTACTCTGTGCATGCTGTAAAGCAGGGAAGAGTGTCAACAGCACAGCGCTCAGACGCACTGCGCTGATATGTTAATCTCAGATCTCCAAAACGTGCTTTTTTGGGGACTTATTTCCCAAGCCAACTTGGCACCCGGCTTCAGATGCGATCCAAATTAGATTAGCTCTGCTGCTGGCTCAGAGAGAGCGGCTCCAGGGTTGTCTCAAGCAATCTGTCCCTGACACATGCTGGAGGTGTAGAGGGGTTTTGGTAAAATAAGCAGCTCTGGTTCTCTCTGCCAGTCAAAATATTGCAAGAGCACGTGTGCAGGGAGCTTTGCTCTACTGGATTGGGAAAGTCAAAACATCCTGCAACAGCAGAAAGGAGCAACCCTCCGTCAGCAGCGTGATGGTAATGGCTCACCCAGCCTGAGGGGGGAAGGGGATGGAGAATGAGGACCAAGAATGGCTGTGGAAGGCTCTGGGAGGAAGGGGTTTCATTCTCCTTGTGGTGTGGTGCAACAGGAGGCGAGGAAAAGGTGCTGATGCCAACACCACTTCTGTGCCAACTCCATTCCCACTTCCCTGTGCACCAAAGGGGCAATGCACACCAGTCTCAGGGTGCAGCACCATGCATGCTGGATTAATAAAATGAAGTGATTGATAGTGGTGGCTGCCCCACCCTGGAGGAGACTTCCCATTTTAAGGGGAAAAAAAAAATCTATATGTTATTAACTGGTGCACACTGGTCCAAAGACAACCATCTCTGCCAAGGTCCTAAGAGGTTCCCCTCCAATGGCCACGGGTCATTCCAAAGCCCCAGAGCTTACCTCTGACCACTCAGACATCTCCCACTGTGGCCCACAGGCCGGGTTCTTGCAGACCTTGCGCTCGTCAGGCCGGGTGATGTCGGCCGACTCACAGAGGTCGCTGTAGACAGAGCTGTCAAAGCCCGGAGAGATCATCTTCCAGCAGCGCACGATGCGGAACTGGTAGCCCTCACCACAGGTGCGGGAGCACTCACTCCAGCTGCTCGTCTCCCACCTGTGGGAGAGCCAGAGAAAGGATGCGGTCAGCAGGAAGCTGGAGGGATGCAGGCAGCCTCTGGGGCGCTACGATCAGCCCCTGGGAGGGGCTCAGCACAGCACAGCCTCCTTCGTTCTCCCCATCCTGCTGCATTCCCTGAGCAGTCACAGGGCAGCGCTCCTCTCAGTGCTCAGGCTCATGGAATGAGACCAGCCCTACTACTGATCTCCATGCTAGGAAATAATTAGGTTAATGCAAGCAGGGTGAAATCCCCATAGAGCGTTCGGGATAGGGGAGTAGCACCATCCCCTTCCCTGTGCTCTTCCTGCCTGCACTGCCACCTGCTCTGGTTTTCAGCCTTAATGCGCAGAGCTCAGCGAGATCTTACACCCCAAAAGGTAGATACATCCCCTTTTCCCTCCCCAGCATGGCTAGCCACCCTCTGCTATTAACCCAGCTAGAAAACAAGCACTCTGCACTTTCACGGGGCTATACCCAGCCCCTGGTATCACCCCAGCATGAGAGCATGCACCAGGCTCTTCTACTTCTCTCTTCGCACTGCTCATGGTCTGACACTGTCACAGCCCTCCCCTTCAACAGACACCAACCACTGCTGCTCCCTACAACAAGGGCATCTCTGCTGTACTGGGGCGTGCACAAGTCACACATTTCCGCTCAAGACTGTGATCCAAATCATGCTTTTTTTTGGATACAAAGCTGCATCAGAAAGGATTCCAGCACACTTTCCATCTCTGCCAACATCTCACGCTTCACCCTGACCACAAGCAAACCTCAGTCATGTTTAGGATACCAAAGAGGGCAGAGGGATGGGTCTCACACCTTGGCTGGCACTCTCTCCCAGCACAGAACTCATGGACGGGCTCGGGACGGGTCATGGCATCACAGTACGTATCGTCCACTTCGATCCCATCATAGCGGACACACATAGCATACGTGGACATCACTCCTAGTTTCAAAGAGAATACACACACAAAAAAACTTTTAAGTTATGTTTTATAGCTGCATTTTCCAAAGCTTCCTCCTGAAGGAAAGCAGCAAGCCAGCCCTTCTGCCCACAGGGAGGATGCTGGCCAGCAAGAAGGGCCATGGCGGCCACCAGAGCCAACCTAAGCAAGGGCTGAGGCTGGAAGTGGGTCCAGCCATCGTGCTCAGCACCAGTAACAACACACAACCATTGTGTTCACGTAGAAAATGCTCAGGGCCTGCTGGGCTGCTCCTCACTTCCAGGCAGGTGGCTGAAGGTGACATGGAAACAGCCCCCGACCCATCCCAACCATTTCTGTGTCACCTCCAGCGCTGGCACAAAGAGAGCCTGGCTGCAGCCGAGCCTGGGGGACAGAATGCTATCTAGTCTTTCTCTGGCTTTTGGGGACCAGCAGGCTGCTCTGGTTGCAGGTAACTGCAGATGCAGCTCTCAGGATGATCATGATTTGCATGAAACTGAAAGAGACATCTACAGCTCTTGACATCGTATGGTTCCTCTGTAATATGTCATTAGGGAAAGGTAACAAGAAAAGCAAATTTTAAGTAAAACCTCCCCCTGCTAGCTGCCAACTGGGCATCCCTGGGACTGCAGTCTCCTCTTCTCCCCTTCCTTCTAATGCCAGAAGCCCCATAGTATCAGGATTATTCCTGAGACCGCATTGGTGAGCGGTGTGGCACTGTGGGACAAAGCAGGGTCCCTCCCCTCACCTGGGGGCCAAGGAGGAGGGAAAGCAGTGTCCTGGGGACAAAAAGGGGGAATTTAAGGAGCAGAGAGCAGGCTTGTCGCTGTTCCAGGCTCAGAGTGTCACAGCTGAGATCAGGCACGGTAGCAGCAGGAGTGGGAAACCAAATGAAAAAGCCAAATGCCGCTTTGTTTCCTGCCAGAGCGGAACAATCTTTCAAATTCTGCTCTGTCAGAAAGAAGCTGAGCTTTTCAAAACCCTCTGAGTGTCCAAAAGGGGAAGGGAAATAAAAGAAAAAAGTGAACAGGAAAGCGGGAGCCTGGCAGCACGGATTTCAATCTGTTGCAGCTGCTCAGGTTGAAGGAGCCGAAACCCAGCACGAGCACCAGGACCCTGCAGGGCTGGTAAATGCTACATGGGGCTGTAAGATGGAGAAACCCCCTGTGCATCACCAGGTCCTTCCCATCCCTACCAGACGTAGCGCGACTCACACGGCTGGGGCTGTTCTCGTAACTACCTGTGGTGCATGTAGAGCTGCAGGGTTCATGGGAGGAAAGCTTCCACCTGTACATGTCAGCAGCACTCACACCTTGGCCCTTTCTTAACAACTTCAATCTGTTTCTAGCAACAAGCACAAAAAAGAATAAAATAAAATAGTGTTTACAAGGAGAGCCGTGATATGCCACGTCAGAGAGACACATCTGCGAGCAGGTTGGGTTTGGGAGGGGATTGGCTTTGTTTGTCGGTTGGGTTTAGTTGCTCTGATTTTTGGGGTTTGTTGGTTTGAATTGTTTCATTCCGTTTCACAACATACCTGTCCTGAGCCCCAAGTAGAATCCCCAGCCCGGTTAGAGGCAGAGCTTCCACTGTCTAGAAATAGAGAGAATGGGATAAAAATACCCACAAGTAGAAACAGTTCAGAATTTCACAAAAAGTTTGCATTTCCTGCTCAAATACACCTGGCCCTCGGCGTACAGCGGCTAAAGGCGCAGCATCTCCTCCCGGCGCTGCTGGGCTCGGGCTGCTCCCAGCTCCTGCCTCGGGGTCTCAGCAGCCTGACGCTTTGCTTTGGGACACGAAGGCATGCCGCTCGCCTACCTGCTGCCTCGGCCACTCTCGCTGGATTGTTTTGGTTTGGATGCATGATTCGCATCGCTCACGTTCACGCTACGGTCAAACGCGTAACGCCATTGGGGAAGGGAGAACAGATTCAGCCTGGTGTGTGAAAAAGCAGCGTCAAACCAAGAACAACGGCTTCTCAGTGCGTCGTACATCCCGGAATGTTGTAACACGTCAGGGATACGGCACCTTCCCAACAGAAGGCTTCGGTCCTCAGACCTTTGTCCAGACCCTGGAGGTGCCTACGCTGATTGGAACAGGGGACAAGGCTGTATCCTGACATCCAGCTGTCTCTGGCCTGGCAAGATACGCAGCTTTATGATTTCTAGGCAGCAGAAGCTCTGGGATTGCCTTATTTAGTTGTTCGTGAGTTCACGTCCAGCCTATCCAATCCACTCTGACACTGAGAATCCAAACGTTCCCTTCCAGACCCACCCTCCTTCCAGCAATCCTCCAGGAGGATTACACACAGTTCTCCTTTCCCCTGGTGATTTTGCCTCTCATTTTGGCAGAACAGTCATTTCCTGCATTCAAAAGGGAACTGAAACAAACGTGGCTATTTTTACCCCCCACCTCCCCCCAAAATAACCACCTTGACTTGCTACACATAGTGCTTCATCTTGCCAAGCAGCTCTGCCACCACCAGCCCTGATACAGCCACCAGGACAGTGTTCAGAAAGAGCCATGGGAACAGACATCTGGGTTTTACGTTGCAGTTTGCCTGGAAAAGGGGCTGGGACCTCACCCCTCTGCTCTAAGGCACCAAGCCAGCGTCACGTTGCCCTGGCATTGAGGCATCCTTGCCCAGCTTCACAAGGGGAAAAAATCAAATAAGCATCTGAGGGCAGAAAACCCATCAGCACTGCCCCTTTAACATGATCCTAAAGGGCTTCTATGTGTAACGAGGTCGCAGAGAGAAGTTAAGTTCTTACTGGATAAGCCAGACATTTGGTCACAGGTCAGTGCTCAGCTCTCGTCATTTCCAGCAAAGACAAAACAAGTTTTTGCTCTCTAAATGCCAACAGCAGCACATCGTCCTATAAACAACAGGGGTGGGTTTTTCCTATTTATTACAAGCACTGTGATAATGTTTTCTTCCATGCCTGCACTTCTGCTTTTCATGCAGGAGCAGCACCAGGCCAATAGAGCCAGATGCAGGTCAGCCCTTGCTGCTGCTTTCTAGCTAAACTCTTTCATGGGGGAGCAGAAGCAAACACCCCTTTTGGCAGCAGCTGGTGCTCTGGCTGCCTGTCCCCCCAAAGCCAGCCCTGTAGCAGGAGGAGAAATCCCAACAAGCGCAGCTGAAAAGGAGCTAACTCCTAGAGGATGGCTCCTGGAGCACAACAAGCCCCTGCTCCTGCTGGAGGAACAGGTCTGGCCCCTGTGCTACTCCCTGCACACCTCGCACTCCAGCACCCTGCCCATGGTTGGTGGGATGGGGAGCAAGACCCCACACTCTACTTCCACGTTTTGTTTCCATACACACGATCCACAGGGCAGCACAAGTTGCTAAGGGACTTTCTGAATGGCTGGAGGGTGAGGCGCTGTGAAATAAAGCACTTTTTTGGGGGGGTGATGCTCCCAAACTCAGAAAACTAACAGCTTTTTCAGCCATTATCATTTAGATCTGAAAAATTCATTTTATTCCAGAGAGTGGTGGGAAGAGGTAACATTACAGAGCAGAGCCAAGGGAGGAAGGGGAAGAAGAGTGCAATGCTTGGTACTTCCCCTGAATGGGCTTAAATCCCTGAGCTGTGCCTCTCCACTTTTGATAGAGATGGTTGAGGATAATGGGAAGAGAGTTGCTGGTTTGCTTTGTTTAGCACAGGTAACTGCACTCAAGGCACTGACAGTCTTTTGGGGGCTATCCTGCAACAGTCACGTTGCTCTGAGTTTCAAAGCACGTGCAGTTCCTCCCGGGAAGGTTGGAAAGCATCAGCCCCATTTAACAGCTCCTGGAACAGAGGCGTAGGTTACAGGGTGCTGCCCAAGGCCACCCAGGGAGGGTGCAGGGAGCAGGGCAGGCTCCTGCTTGCCCCAGAGAGCAGCACTGCAGGGAGCTGAGGCGCTGCCCTCGCTTGTCAGAGCGCTAACAAAGTGCTTGCTTTGGCAGCAGAGGCAGGGTTTCCAAGCCAAGCCACAAGAAGAGATGATAGACAAGCCCATGGCAATGTGTAAGTGTTCTTATCATTAAGAAGTCTGTTGATATGTTTGGCTGCATGGACATTTTCTTTAGCATAAGCTAGCATAAGTTCTAGATAAATACAGCTAACTATAACCAGAGAGCATTCGTGCAGTGCTTTTCATCTCCTGAAGTTCAGCATCCCAACCCACATTTTAGAGTGGGAATTGGGCAACAGAGTAGCTGAAGTAGCACAGGAAGGAGCTGTGCACTCAACCAAGCCAGGAGGGACCCAAATCCATGGCCGTGCCTGTGAGACCTGAATGGCCCCCCAGGGCCCTATCAGCCCAAACTCCCTAGGGAATGCTCTCATCTGTGGCTTCATGCAAGGACTGCTAATTGCTGCTCTGCCCCGTGCTGGGAACATGCTGCTGAGAGCCCTGGGGCACCTCAAGAGGTGTCCTCATGTCCATGTTGAGGAAGTACTGTCCTGAGACTTTCACACAGCCTTGTCCAAGTGAATTAAGCTGCTAGAGACAGATTGCATTTCCTTTTTAAGGAAACCATTGCACTTTTGTAACGCTACCACTCAGAGCCAGCCATCAAAGGGATCCTGAAGTGCCAGTTCTATTATCAACCACTTTAAGCTGCCAACTGAGTGCTTTTGATGTTCTTATCAGAGCAGTGATTAATTGCACTGTTTCTTCCTCCATTAAGGCAATGAACCCAGGCTATTTCTGGAGGCCCTGCACAAAAGCTCTTGCTCTGCTGTGCCTCTCCAACAGCAGAGAAGCAGCAGGACTAGCCCAGGGTAGGAGGACCATGGGTGGCAGTCAATGGGGTGCATAGAAAGGGCCCAGGATCAACTTCTGCTGCATCAGAACTAGGAGGAAGGTGCCCAGGGAAATCAGAGTGGGACATCAAGACAAAAAGGAGTCTTGTTTGTTTTTATAAGCTCTGATGATGTGCCATGACAGAGCAATAGGCAAGCTGACAACCATCAGTGTGGCCTCACCAACAGCCCCACTGAGGAGGGCAAATTTTCCTCTTGCTCAGAGGCTCTCCCAGCTTTCTGCTCAAAACATTGGTCCTTCCTTTCAAGTCAATCCCTAGTGGGAAGCTTCTGTGACATCCTACTCCCACTTACCTTCTGGCTTCCAAAGAAGATAAAAATTATGCAATGGGTCTGTATTGAGTACAGTGCTATTATGAGCTGAGAACAACAATAAATAGGATTGACTATAAAGATATATGTCTCCTACCTTGCTTTGTGGGTTCTGTTCCCTTGAGAGCTGGTCATGGTGACAGTAGCATTTGAAAATGGGGTCTCTGCAGATGAATTGATGGCTTTGCCATTGCTCAGCTCCATGTAGGTGCCATTGATGGTATAGGTCACAATGCCATCAGTGTCCTCGTAGTCAACGTAGAGGCTGTCGATGTGGGACCCCACAGAGTTGATTGGGTCTCCCTGGGAAAAGATGCTGTTCATGGTCATGTTGAGCACCAACTCCTTCGAGTCAGAGGCCTTGTCCAGCAGCTTGTCTGTGATGGCATTCTCTGAAAGGAATTCCCTGGAGGTGAACCTGGGGTCAAAGTCTCTGTCGTCATGGTCTGTCTGGTAAGTAGACCTGGTTACGTTTGAATCTAGATTGGAGCCAACAGGGGAAACAACAGTGACAACCACAAAATGCATTTGGGCTGGGAGGTGAAAGCAGCCCAAAGCAGCAGGGATACACCAGAGCCTGAGCAGCCATGTCAGGGGCAAGTGGAAAAAGTAGGGGTCTTGGGGGAGGAATCCTTGGAGTTGCACCCACTTGGAAAGAGTCCACAGCTCCCTGTGGGCCTCATCTTGCAGTTGTGTGGCCCAAGGAGGAGAGCCCAGCACACAGCAGCAGGGTCCCAAGCAATAGCAGAGGTAAGAATGGTGCCCAATGGTCCCAAGCCCGTAAGCCATGCAGGGAAGGCCCCCAGGGCAGCTTGGTAATGGGATGCCCGAGGGACTGGGGTGAGGAGCTTGCTGGCACTGTGGAAGAGTGGAAAGTGAGAAAGGAGGCTGTGATGGGGAGATTGGCACACCTAGAGCTCCCTCCCCTCAGCATTAGGCAAAGCACCATGGGGCATCAGTGGGAGAGCTTACCCATGGCATCCCCCACCCACCAGAAACCAGAACCTGAAGGGCAAAGAGGATTTATGAGCAGAGATGTTTTAAAGAACTTTCCAAGGTTTCCAAACAAACCAACAGGATCACTAGAGTTAGAAACAGAGCGTTTCTCCACAAGAGCTCTGAGAGCAGAACAGTGAGGCCCAAGTATCCTCCTTACCTTTGGGTTGTTTGCCCTTCAGTTTTGGCTCACAGTCAATTGTTTCTGCTCTTTCATAGACCTCATTGGTTTCCTGACCTTTGCTCAAGTTTAAATCTTCCTCCGTGTCCTGTCTTCCAAACACCTGGTTCTCCAAGTCTATCCTTTCCCTGGAGATTTTCCCAAAATAGGTTGCGTTGTGTTGGATAAAACCCAATGGCACGTCTCCATCAAACTCCCTGCTTTCTTCACTATCTGACTCAGAAAAGGTGTAGTAGATGGGCTGGAGATTGGAGTGTGGCTTCCTCAAGAGAGTGTATTCAAACGTGATGGATGGATTTTTGCCATTTTGATTCCAGACCTAGCAAACATGACATTATTAACGGATGCAGTGAATATATGGCATGCAAAGTTTGTGATTCATCTTGGACTTGACAGTTGGCGAGTATCTACCTCACTGTTTCCAATCTGCTTTCCATCACATTGCCAGTTTCATACAATTGAAGCCCAGCACAGTTTTCCGAGGGTTAGGATGCAACACGTGAATTCACACGCAGCTCCTTCCCCAGCAGCTGAGCAACCACTGAGGCATAGGAGAGCTGTCTTGGAGGTTACTGTCCATGTGCACAAACCTCCTTTTTTGGGCATTACAGGAATGAGGGGCAAGAGATCAGATAACCACCCCTTCCCTTTCGTAGAAGCCCATGAACACAAGGAAGATGGCAGGAGTGGGGGGGCTCTGGCTGGCTGCACAGAAGCAAATTGAATGTCTAGTTTTAGATGGTTTGCCCCTTCTTCCACCCAACACAGCTTCTCCCTTCCCCACCACCCCAGTCTCACAGACTTGAGAAGCCAAAGCTCACCATTATGTTCAGTCCTTGGTTTGTTGGTCCTTGTGCAACAATATACTCTATGCCAGTCTCATAGACGTCCATGGGCCGGCGGTACTTGAACACCGTGCCTGCAATGTTGAAGTTCTTTGGGCTGTCAACTTTGTAATTCCCATTGAAGAAATAGTACCCAGCTTCATCAGCCACAGCTTAACACAAGAGAAACAAAACAAAGTAAGTTCCAAAGGCGAGATGTAACACTGCCATTTGTTTGCTCAGACTATAAAGTTGGAGTGTCATAGTAATGAGACGTGTTTTCTCCTGCACTATAATGCATTTGTCAGACGCTGTGTGCCCCACATGCATCCTGCAGGTACATGCCCAGAACCCTGGGCTATGCTTTCCTCTACACTGCAAGCTCCCAGGCACATCAGCTGACAGCACCAGCACAGCATAAACACAAAACAAGAACAGCTCTGCAGACAACAAGCAGACTGCCAGAGGCTACAGATGGAGATGCCTCTCCAGGAGCCCTGAGCTGACCACATCTCTCCCAGCTCTGTCCCAAAGCTCACCCAGAGCTATCCAGGACCTGTCCTTAATAAAGCCTTTTTGCTCAAACCCTCTCGTGCACGGCCATGAGCTTCTGAGGCAACACCAGAGCACAACAGCAAACATGTGCCTCCATTGGGCAAGCCCAGGTTCTCATACAACCCCACAGAACAGCTCTGCCCTCTCCAACTCTGAGATCAGCCTGTGAGCCATCCCCATGGTGCTGCTGTCAGGTGGCCATTGCACACTGCCCAAGCTGGGAGAGATTGAGGGCATCACAGGAGAGGTGAGGTCACTTATTGTCATCTGGTCTGTTCAAACTGCACTGCAGCAGCAATGATAGCAACCAACAGTTCTGCATTAAAGCAATCACTATGCAGAAATACACAGCCCAGGTGCTCAGGCTGAAGTGAGGAGAAACGCACAGCTGTGATTTACACCAATGGATTTGGCTCATGCCTGCAATAAAGCTACATTCATACGGATGCTGAAAAAAAAAAAACTATTAGCTAGCACACATGCATTCTAGGGAAGTACCAAGAGGTTATACACACCCAGAACATCTGCAGACTTCTTCCGTTCCACTATCTGGATATCCCTTGCTCCAGCAGGAATGTGCGTTACCAGGGAATAGCCTATGGGAAACTACAGATTAATGAAAGGAGAACTTTGTAACGAGTTATCTGAACACAGTGCTCAGCAGACAGCGCTGTGATTTGTCAGCAAAGGGGACAAACCCTGCTAGCAGCACTGCAGCTCACTCTGCCTCCAACTGATCCCCAGAGAGCACTACTCGTGCCTGAATTAGGTCGCTGCATTTGGGACCAGTAGGTTCTGTTGCTTTACACTAATTTTGGAAATCCTGGCCTTTCAAAACATCCTCGCTTCCTGTTATTACAGTGCATTTATTTCTAGTTTTACCGGGTCACGGGTAAGCAAACAAACCTCTTGCATAACCATGCTGCTCCATTCAGACAGCTCAGATTCCTGAGAAGGGTCACAGAAAGGGACTGTTTTTGCAGAAGGGTTTCCCTGCCCAAATCTGCAAGTGCATCAGCATAGAGGACACATGGGAAAAGGTGATGGAGGACACTCAGTGGGAGCTTGATGCAGTTTAGTAAAGAAACAAACACAGCTAAAAACACAAATAAAGCAAAGGGCCCTTGGAGCCTTACCCAGATGAGCATTTCCTTTCCGGTAACTCCCCGTCACATGAGTGCAGCTGCTCCCATCTCCTTGGCAAACTCCACATTTATCCAAGGTGTGGGTGGAAAAGAGAATGCCATCGCAGCCAATGGGCTAGAAAAGGCACGGAGTACTGCGGGTCAGGCAAATATTGCACCCCTTGTACCACTCTGAATGCTACTAACAATATTTTTGCTATAATGTTTAACAACCTCACATTTTCCAGACACGCAAACCCCTCGGAAATCAGTGTATTTGCAGGATGTTCCATCCCGAGCCTGAACCATTAATTGTCTCTGACCATCCACAGTGGTGCAATGGAGGTCACAGGGCTTGCTAGAAATGTGAACATAGTCATCTAAGGGGAAAGGATATAGAGACACATTCAAAACAGCAGAAACACAATAACTTTCATCCTACCAATGTCAATGAATCTCTGCCAAGCTAAACAACAGCAGCAGCAACACAAATTGCACAGCAGCCAGCGCTGCAGGAGCCACAACCTCTTGTGCCTGCAGGTTGGACAGGAGATTGTGCTCCTGGCAGCCAGCTGCTGCAAGCCTTTGCACAGCCCCAGTGCTGGAACGAGATGCACCTGCTGCTGGCAAAGGTACCACCAGCATCACAGCCACTGCACTATGCAAGGGCTTGCAGCCACATAATATATATTACACATATGCACATTCACATATCAGTATTTAATACATACATTAGTTGTAATAAATAGACATACAAGACTATTCAAAACCACATCAGCTTATAACTCAAGATCTCTCCCATCAGCATTCTCTCAAGTTGGGCTCAGTTTGCCCCTTGCTTTCTGCAGATGCTTTACAATACCCACAGGAAGCAAGAGACAAATCCATGCGTGCAGCAGAGCCCCGTGCCAAGCGTTGAACTCCACAAGGAGGGAGCAGTGATATACCCACTGGCCCAAGACAGCATCAATGGCAAAACATTATCCTGCCAATCCCCCAGGAGACACGTGAGCGCCTGCTAAAAAACAAAACAATTCACTGTCACTGTTCTGGTGAATCATCATCTGGAAGAGTGAATATGTTCACAGCAATTGTCACCTTGCCATAGGAGTGGGACAAGACCGAGCAGAGCTAACCATGTCCCAGCACACAGCCCTGCCATGGGGATGCAGACAGGGGCTGGTGTCACTCAAAGGGAGGCAACAAGGAACATCATGAAGCATAACTGTCGGTGGGTATCTACAGAGACACCCAAGCAAGAAAATACTGCTAAATCCTCTATTTTCAGACACCCGAGTTCCCAAGGGGAATCCCAGTATCCCCAGGAATTGACTAGGATTTTCTTAAAGCTCAGATTCAGTGGGAGTTAGGTGCCTAAAAATACACTTAAAGTATATATATCCCAGTCTGACTCCTCAGTTACCCCTGCAGTTTTGTGTCGCTCACCCCAGATGACCGAACTGACTCCATCTCAGTGACATTTGGCAGAGCCCACACATTGTGTGGGAGTGAGCAAATGTCACAGGAACGCACTGCGGCCAGCAGCAGCCCCAGCTCACCACACACTGGGTGAGGTTGGATGCTTTCTGCCAGCACAGAGCATCACCCCACGTCCTCATCCTCCAGCCTGCCTTCCTTGGGAGCAGTGACCAAAACAAGCTGAGGATGCTGTCACAAATATGTTTCGTTATTTTATTTAGAAATAACCCCACAGCTGGAAAACCCTCCTTTGAACCTGGGAGGCAGCTGACTGTGTCCCTGAAAGAATCACTTTAAAACAGCAGAGGAGGAGCCTTCCTGCAGTCTATAGCATCGTAACTATCAAAATATTTTGGCTAAGCATTATGAAACACACAAAGAATGTCTTGTTACCAGGGTATAAAGGTTTCCATTGATAAGTTCTTCCATTATACACATGGGAGTTAAAGGATGAACACTGCTCCTCTCGAAAGCTCCTTCCGTTTGCAGGGCACTCCTAGAATGGGATGCATTAACATCCTGATGAAAATCAAATGTGGGAGAGGCTCCTGGCACACAGCACCCCCTGCAAGGAGCACTTCTTCCATCACCTGCCCCATCCAGAGCCACATCCTCCTCCTCCCACTGCGGGGACAGCCAGGGAAACCCCAGGGCAGATGGCACAAAAAGGACCCCACTGGGTTTTTATGGCCCCCAACAGCAGGGATAGCAGCCAGAGAAGGGAATTCCAGCTGCTAGAGGGGCAGTAAGGGGGGCTGCTGCAGGATGAGCAGCACCTCTACTCCAAGGGACTCAGGAATGCCATCACGTGAAGCAAGCATGACTTCCCAGTTTTTCCAACAAATGTCACCAGTGAGAAAAAGGATATCCTTACTTGTACTTTGCAGAGCTGATATCTTTTGGATGTTCCAGTGCAAGTTTTATTAGCCAGCCCACTCACTGACTTTCGTCTGAATAAAGAAATAATGGTTAGACAGGGGTCAGAAATACTTCTATCTAAAGGAGTCATTGTTCCCTGCTTCTTCAAGACCTGTATCCACACAGCAAAGCCACACCTAGAGGAGAAACCTTGGGGCCCAGAACAGAGCATCTCAGCTCCCAGGTAACAGTGACAGGACAAGAGGTGATGGCCCCATACAGTGCCAGGAGAGGTTCAGGTTGGATATCAGAAAAAAACCGCTTCTCAGAAAGGGCAGCTGTGCCTCTGCATCACTGCTCACAGCAGTGGACTCACCATCCCTGCAGGTGCTCCAGAACTCTGGAGATGTGGCACTGAGGGACACAGCCAGTGGGCATGGTGGGGGTGGGCTGAGGTTGGGGATCTTAGAGGTCTCTTCCAACCTTAATAATTATATTATTCTCCTCCCGGGGGGGAGGACGCAGCCCCTCACAACACCACGCTCCAGCCACACTCACCTTCTGCTCACATAGGGTTTGCCAGCCAACCCCTCTCTACTTGCACTCACCCACTGAGCAATGACCTGGACCAGACCCACTTCCAGTGTGCACACACCAGGGTCTTCCCACCTGCATACCTCTGCCGCAGGCAGTGCCTCTCCTGGGACTTCACACCTCCACCACAGCTCCTCGTGCACGCCGTCCACTTGGTCCACTCACCCCACCAGTATGCGGTGACGTCTGCACCCTCTTCCAGGCTGTTGGAGGTCTGAGGCAGGTCCTGCAAGCACCAGGGGGTTGGGAGAGAAACAGCATTCAGCACTCATTGCAGAGCCCATCCAGCCCTGCTCAGCCTGTGCTAAGGCATCCCAGGGCATTTTCTTCCCATCTGAGGTCAAGTCTGGGATTCCCATTCTTGCAAGAAATTCTGCTTTCTCAATTGTGTTTTCATTACAAATTGGAATGAAACTGCAATAGTTGGGATTCCTCAGGAAAGGAAACGTTCATTGTTTAGCCCAGTTGGCAAAACCAAGTTCCCATACAACCCACAAGTTCTGGCTCTTGCTCCACCACAAACCCAGAGAGCTGATGAGCCGGCGGCAGCTGAGAGCTGAAGCGAAGCCCTGCAGAGCCACCCCACAGAGGCACAGCACACCCACAGCAGGCTGCACAAGTCCAGGTGCTCCCACTACAAAGACCACCAGCTTTGTCACTTCAGGAGGATCCCACAGCCCCCACCTGTGTGACCCACACCTTGGGGACAATGAGCTGCTCCAGAAGCAGCATCACCACCACCCACGGTTACCACAGAGGTTCCCATCCCTTTCCCAACCTCAGGACATTCACCAGAGACCCACACTTACCTGAGCTATCACAAAGGCCACGTTGCCCACGACGAGAAGGGCCAAGGCAGCCCTTAGCCGGGACCGCACACTGACAGAGACCCTGCTCCACCTCCACCTGAGCGTCTTCATCCTACGGAGCAACCACGCCGTGCTGAGCAAGACCCCATGCAGTCCTATGGGAGGACCCCCACCACCAGTGACTGCAAGGGCTTGATCCAGAGGTGGTACCTAATTAAAGGAAACATCAACATGGCACAGGTTCCCATCCCATCTCAGCTGCTATCCGCCAACCCATATCTCTGCACTGGTTCCCAGTGGCTGCACCAGATGTCACCAGCACGCCTGGGTTTTAGAAAACTACTATACTTCTATCTCACTAAGTATTCAATACAATTAACAGCGATTCTTTTTCCTTTTCATTTATTCTACTCTAATTCCCATAATAATCTAATGATTTCTTGAAGCCTGCTCTTATAGCGAAGAAACCACATGCAGCTGGAGTGCAGAAACACAGCATCCCAACTGTCAGCCTTCCATCCCTTTCTCCATTTGCCTCACGAAAGGAAATAACCCAGAATGGCATTTTCTTAATTAAAACCCAGCTCAAAGCCACAACACACTTCACAGTGAGAGCCAGAAACAGGCAGGCTTCAGGAAGCCATGCTTCCAAGCAATCAAAGCAGCTCATGTCTGCAAGAAAAAGCAGTGTAGAGAGAAACGCATGCTAACTCCCCTTTAAAGGCAACTAGGCAATGTCTTTGGGAAACTGGGAGGTGGGAGAGAGGCTGCAGAGCAGCAGCATAGAGGCTTCCCTGCTCCTTTTGCTTCCTGCAATGGCTCTCGTGCAGCTGTGCAAGCGCAGATGTGCTGGCAGTGCCTGCACAGCTGTGGGATCTGCCTCGCAGAGATCCCCATCGGGGCTCCCGGCCCCCAGCTCAGCTCCATTCTCGCCCCACGCATTGCTCCAGGGCACAGACGCGTTCCAAATCGCGGATCCATTGATTAATTGAAGCGCAGAGCTCTTGGCCGGGGATGCCGGGGACAGGTGGCTGAGCCTTGCCTTACACTTGGTTTTCATTAAGACTTCCAGACACTTCTGATTCCAAGCCAATAAAAGAGCTTGCTCAGAGTTTATCCTAGATCCAGCGAAAGAGCTTCACGCTTAAATAAAAGAAGGCGAAAATAAAGGAAAGAGGGGAGGGGGGGGAAGCCACCAGCAAGCAGTTCGGAACCGGGAGAGGAGGAAAACATACAGACCTGCATACAGACCTGCCCGCCGCAGGGGGGTACGGTCGGACGAGCGCCGTCCGCACGGGGACAGCGGGGACCCCTCGGGCCGGGCGGTGCAGCGGAGGCGGTATCGGTATCGGTACCGGGCGGCGCGGAGCAGCGGAGCAGAGGCAGCCGCTCCCTCCGACTTCAAAGCGCTGCCGGGCGCCGGGCTCGCAGCGAGGAGGAGCCGCAGTGGCTCCCCCCAGCCCGCGCCGGCCGCTCTTATAGCGAGGGGGGAAGCGGGGCGGGGGGAGCGGGCGGAATTCACACCTCTCGGCCCGGGATGCCCCCACCCCGGTTAACCCCTCGCCTCCCCCGGCGCCGGCCCGCGGCCGCCAGCCGGTTTCCTGGTTTCCTGCGGGGAGGCCGGGCGGGGGGGGGGAGGCGGCACGCATGCGTCCCCACCTCGGTTCTTTTCAACTCCCCCCCCCCTCCCCGGCCAGGGCTGTGGATGGGCTTCCCGGCTGGAACGGGGCTTTCTCCTGCAAAAAGAGAATAAAATTCCCGTAAGCTGTTTTCGGTGTGATTTGTTGGAAATCGCCGTCGTTCGCTCTGCTTCTGCCACGCCAAAGAAAGGCGATGGGAATAAGGTGGGCTCGATGCACTGAGGGGACCACGGCCCCCCTCCCCCCCCCCCCGGCTCGGTGACAGCAGTGCACGTGTCGAGTCTGCTCGGCATGTGGCAGAGAGCAGCCAGAGGAGCACAGCAGCACGTGGGTACGTGATGTATGGAACCCAGGCACGGCTGCGTTCCCTGGGCTTAGTGTGGCCGATGACACAGCTGACAGTGACATGTGGCTGCGTGCACATTCCCTACACGCACAGCGGGGACATCTCATTGTGGAACCCACCTGAAGGATGTCCTGCTCCCAACTCCAAGGGGTGCTTTGTCTGCACCCCACACCGGGACCACTGATGTCATAGTTATCGTAGTTATCATACAGCAGCAGTGCCAGGGCTGCGAGGTTGGGGGCCCAGCTATACCTGCTCCTCGGTGGCAGCACCAAGTGCCACCAACGTGTCACCCAGCAGCCGTGGGGCGCAGAACCCCCAGGGGCAGCCACACCTCTTGTCCTCGTGAATTTGGACCCGGGGATGGCAGTGAGGAGCTGAGGAATCTGTCCCAAAAAATTTACATGGGAAATGAAGTCTCCTTTTTCTGTTTGGCTAAACGTCTGCCAGCCTGCTTTAATTCATCCAGCCAGGTTGATTTGCAACTTTTAGTTTTCCATCGGTTGGCTGTGACCAGGACACTGGGAAAATTTAGCACTTGAGTTCACCCAGCTTCTGCGTTTCAAAATATCCCAGCCCGAGACACGCAGGAGGAAACCCTTTCCGTTTCGGAACAACCAGGAGGGAAAAGTCTGAACATGAGAGATTTTAACAGCATCAAAATATTTCACATTGAAGATGCCAGCTCAGCCCAGCTCTGTGCGAGCTGCTGTGTGCCCAGGGCTTGTCTAGAGCCTGCACCCTGTAGGTGGGACCCCGACCCAGTGGGACCCCAACTCTGCACGACCCCGTCCCATTGCAGTGACAATCAGAGCTGGGGAGCACTGGGGTGAGGGACAGCTGTCCCCAGGCAGGCGCTGGAGGTGCCAGCAGCAGGCGAGACGCGCTCGGTCTCCGTGCTTCACCAAAAGTCCACCAAAGCCAAAGGACTTCACTTCTCTTTTTTTTTCTTTACGAAACAGTTGAGATGACTCAGCGGTTTCTGACGCAATCCCCGTTTCATCGGAAAATTCCTAACCAGCTCCTAGTGGCAACTGATCGCTCCCATAAATCACGCCGTGTTATCCCTGGCCGCAGCAGAGCGGCTTACGCAGCCCCGGCCTCTCTGCGTGAAATCAGCAGGAGCGATGCCATCGCGTCACCGGGAGCAAAACCAGCCCTGACAGCAAAACCCGGCACGGAGCAGATCCAAAGCACCACCCCAAAGCCGGGGGACGCGGTGCTGCTGCCGCGGCTGCCGGCAGGTCCGGCATTAATCACCGGCGGCCGGGCTCAGACGACAGGGTTTTTTATCTCCTGGTTTTTGGCGTGAGCGTTAGAAATGATTTGCAGATGTTATTGACTGCTTTTTGGGGCTGGAGTAAATTGAGACAAGATGCACCTGCATGGAGGGTGAAAAGCACTCTCAAGCCAGGGATGGGCTCAGTGTGCTTGCAGAGGACGTTCCAAGAGAAGTCCAGGACTGAGCCATGGGAAGATGGAGCACCAGCCCCATGCACAGCACAGTGCATGAGGGGCAAATCTCAGCTCAGATGGTGCAAGTGGCCGAATCTGCAGGAAAAAGCTCCAGCTAACCCTCACCCTAACCCTCACCCTGTGCTTCGCTTTCCCTTTCCATCCCAAATCCCTGCCTCGCACAACTCACAGTACAAATAAATGGAGCAACAGATGCTCCAGAATGTTCTCCTCCTGGAGTGGTGACTCTGGAGCAAGGAGCATGGAGCAGGACCTGCTTCTGGTGGACTGAGCCACATCTTGGCCACAGGATGCATCCTGCACCACTTTCCAGGCAAAATTGTCCCTTTTCTGGCCCCAGTGCCATCTGGTGTGTTGCAGCATTGCTGTTCCCAACCCCATTAAAACATCCAGGAGAGCCAGGCTGGAGGAGCATGGTACGGTGTGTGCTGGTCCAGAACCCTGGCAGCTTTGGATTCACTCAAGGGTGAGACATCTCCCAGGCTTTCTTCTTTTCTAGGGCTGTCTGCAGAACTGACCCTCATTCAACAATTCTGCACAGCTACACGCAGTAAATACAGCTGTAAGGCAGTCACAGAGTGGGGTGAGAGACCTGCACGGCCAGGACTTTGCCAGGGGGATCAAAATGTGACAAAGCCCCAGCAAATGCCCTGGCAAACAGCCCGAGCTTCTTCTCCAGAGCTGCGGCTGTGGCCTACCACTGTGCAACTGAACCAAACAAGAGAAGACCAACAGTTGTCCTTTGAAGACGCTCCCAGTCCCTTGCAGAGTGACCTACGGCACAGTGTTAGGCAAGGCACTTAAGCTCTGCGTGCTTGCATGAAATGTGGACAACAGTGATTTACGTCGTGTTAGCGTGAGGGTTTCATCCGTGGATATTTGCAATATGTTGAGTCAAACCAACAAGCCACCAAGCTGCTCTCGCCATCACATTCCTATTAAAAATGCCTCTGGGAAGTCTGAAAGCCACAAGTGACCGCAGTGTTCCCAGGTATGGTCATAGCCATAGGGTTTTAACGCCCTTAAAAGCCACTTTTTTTCTTTTGCTTTAGTTCTACCTGTCCCCAAAGGGCATACATTCCTGCAGGAACCTGGAGGAGCCTCCAGACCCATCACACTTGGTTGGAAATGTAAGCTGTGCAAAGACTAAAAGGCAAAAAGTACAAAGCTTTTTCTTCTAGTGGAATGAGTCTTGCATGGAGGTTGTGTGGTATTGTGTTGAGGAACACAAGCTATGCAGCATTGCCAACCACAGGCATTCAAAAGTCATGAGTCAGACTCCCCCAAATCCTAAGATTGGTTTCATTCCCTTCTGGCTTCTGAGCCTTTAAACATCACAGCTTCAAACTTTTCAGAAAATAAGATTTCTGGCTAAAGGGGGGCTAGAGATGAGACCCTCCCATTGCCACTGTGCTCCAGCAGCTGTGAGTACAGCAAAACCCCCATACCCCATGAAACCAGCAACAAACCCCCATGAAACCAGCAATAAACACACGTGCAGCCCCACTGGAAGACCCCCACCTATTTCCACCTTTGGCATCCAAGCAGCCCACCCTGAAGCAGAACCAGAGGGGTACAAGCAACAGCAAACTGGTGACAAAACATATATCTTCATCACTAATGGTGACACGCTAATGGGCAATGACCACGTAGAGGAGCAGGGAAGGGTGGAAAACCCAAAGGAAAAAAGCAAAGATATCAGTGAGGACCACACAAAACAGGTTTATTCAACAGGGAGAAGGGAAGCAGGAATCATTAAGGGCAAGCACTAAGCTCAAACAGGGCCAGGCCTCACGGAGAACAGACATTTTAAGTGGCAATTTATTTCACTAATAAGGCTGCAGGTGCAGAAGGGAGTGGGTGGGCACTGAGGGTGAGCAGAGCTGGCCCCATAGCCAGGAGCACACTGGGGCTGCATGCCTGTAGGGCCTTTCCTCACACCTGTGGGTCACAGTCCTATAGAAAGGATTGTGGTTCTATCAAAAGCACTCTTGCATTCATGCAGTGGCTCTGACAAAGGCAGTGGGAGGGATTTTACCCCAATGCTCTTCTCATCCCTGCTCCTTGGGGTGGGGAAGGCGCCTTCTGCACTCACCCAAAGGAGAATATATTCCTCATATTCAATAATGGCATCGATCCCCACTCCTCTTTCGGTGCATTCTACACTCAACCTATCACCCTCACATTAAATATAACACAAAACTCTCTGTGTCTCCTTTCTCCTCTGCAACGTCTGAGCTGAAACAGTAGAAGTGCTCACAGAGAGCCATGGTTAGTGTTACCCTGGAAGGATCCAGGCCGGCATACCAGAACCTGGTTTTGGCATCTGGGAACCACTTTTCAGCCATATATATCACCGTTCTTGTGTGCACTCTGGTCCACACAAAATTAGCCCTGTGGAATGTGAATGTGAAATTTGCTTTCCAGAAGCACTTAAAACGCAGGAGCTAAAATTTGCTCTTTATAGATTTCCTACCTGTTTTAAGAGAGCAGGAACAGAATTCTGGCCCTTTGTCCCTTGGGTTCCTTCCCTGGAAGATGTGCAAAGCCCATGTCTAGCACCGTGTGTTGGAACAAAGACCCCGAGGTGAGCTGCCACCTGCCCTGTGCACTTTGCTTTGGGCTCTCTTTTTCAATCAGGGCTGGAACACGTGTGCAAACCAGGGCTGTTTTTTTTCCTCCGTGCCTACAGTGCTGGCTGCAAATCAAGCACCAGCCCAGGGCGTGCAGCTGGGAGAGACAAAACCCAAAGCACCTGAGGAATGTTTTCTTGCTCCTGAGAGCTCCAGCACTTACTGCCCAGGGCTGGCACACGCTGCAGCCAGCAGCCAGCTGGGTTTCCCTTCCACTGGGCTCCAGCTGCGTTTTGGGCAACAGAGTGAGGGGGGTTCATGTGACAACAGTTTGATCAGATTTTGAAGCTGTTGCATGACTGCCACAGTTGCACGTCCATGCAAACGATCCCACGGGGCTGCCATGCACACAGCTGTGGACGTGTGTCCACTTTGCTCCAGTTCCCTCTCAGGAGAAGTTGGGTAGTTCTGTGCTGGCTCGAGGTGAGAGATTTTCATGGTGTAAAGGGATCATAGAGGTTTTCACTATTTATTTGCAGTTTTGCAGGGATTTGTGCTAAGCTTGTGCAGGCAGGAGGGCAGCTGAAGACGTGGATTGAGCAGCGCCCTGTGAAGGGATGCTTGCCTGGAGACCTGACCAGTTACAGAACCACAGAATCATTCAGGTTGGAAAAGACCTCTCAGATCCCCCAACCCACCCCACCGTGCCCACAGATATATCCCTCAGTGCCACATTTCCACAGTTCTGGAATGGTAATCCCACCACTGCCCGGGCAGCCTGTGCCAAAGCATCACCACTCTTTCAGAACAGCAGTTTTTCATAACATCCAACCTGAGATATCCTATAGAACAGGACACCTACTCATCCCATCACACTGTGCAAGGAAGAAGGCTGCCAGCAAACCCTCCTATGCCCACACCTTGATACTACCAGGCCATCCTCATCGCACACAACACCCACGTGACTCCTCCTCCCTTTCCAGCCTGGCTGGAGGCTTTCACAGAGCCTTTTTCTCCATGCATGCCTGCGTTCCCATCAGAGGCGTGGGCAAACCCATGCTATAGAGCTCACACACAGCCGGTGGCTCCCAGCAGCCCACAGCCCCCTCCCAACCCTGCCGGCACAAAGGCGCTTGCTCAAGATCAGCATTCCTCCTCCATGCTTATGAGAACAGCTGGACCGAAAGGATGCTGAGAATCCCTGCAAGGCTCCAAGGAAAAGATATTAACCTAGGAGGGGAGCAGCGGTGATATAATAAAAAGGCATAATAAAAGAGAGAAGCCACTGAGTGGATTAGCAGCCCAAACTTTGCTTGGCTTTTGGTCTCCTTCCCTCAGGCTCTCCCACACCGCCCAGCGATCTGCTCCTATTCCTCCCTGCAAAGGGAAAGCTCAGCTCCTGAATTTCCATGGGGTTGAGTTTCACCCTTCCTGAGCACCCAGGCACACGCGTGTCTAGGTGGCATTTCACACTGGATAGGATGCTGGCTCAGATCTGATGCTGCTCCCATGTTTGTTGCTCCCCGGCACCTCTCCTCCAAGGGATAAAAGCCAGATTCAGAGCTCCATGGGTGTGTGCAATAAACACATGTGCTCTACAGCCAGCATTAAGCGAACCGCAGCCGTCAAAGGACACAAACAGCCGGGGCATTGCAGGGCACAGAGCATTTGCTGCCCCAAGAATTTTGCTATCCAAGAGGGAATGGAGCGCATGGGCGGCTCAGCTGTGCCACGGCCTGCAGCTGTTCCTGCCTGCAGCTCTCCGGGCATTTAAAGTTTAAAGCCTTCACTCCACGTCTGTTTTCTCCTCCATCTCCAGCAGCTCACACGGACCCAGGAGCCACCGGCCCGCCAGGCACCCATGGGCTCGCTGGTGGCCAAGCTCCTCCTGCCCACCCTCAGCACTTTGGTCTTTCTCCCCACCATCAGCATCGCGGCCAAGCGGCGCTTCCACATGGAAGCCATGGTCTACTTCTTCACCATGTTCTTCGTGGCGGTAAGAGTGCGTGTGTGTTTCCTCCCTCCCAGTGTCAGGAACAAGGGGGTCACCGTGGGGTGAGTGGGGATGTCACCAAGTGACCCCCAGAATACTCAATTTTCTTTACCTCTCTCTCACTGTGTGCAGTGCTGAGCAGTGCATTCTTGAATGTCCCCATCCTTGGAGACACCCAAGGTCAGGCTGGGTGGGGATCTGAGCGCCAGATTGAGCTGTAAGCATCCCAGTTCAGTGCAGGGAGTTGGACCAGATGGCATTTGAGGGTCCCTTCTGACTCAAACAATTCTATAATTCTATGGCTCTGTGATTCTTTGGGTGGATGTGCCGAGGGCTGTCCTTAAGGGGATGTTGTGGTGTTTCATGGTGAATTTAGGAAGGGTCTGGATGTGAAACAGTGATTCATCACAGTGTTCTGGAGCTGATCCTCTCTTTGTTTTATAGCTGGGAAATAGCCACGCTGGACTGAGGGTTTAAATGCTATTCAGAGTATCTCACTATGCTTCTGTCCTTGTAGCCAGAAGCACACAGTCAAATTCTTGATTTTGCAATTGCTAAGTGGTGGTGTGAGCCATGCTGGAGTCAGGGACTTTTCCAGGGGGGAAGGAAAGGCTAAAACATGCTGCTGAGCTATAGGGGAAAATAAGTTTTACCCCTCCACTGTGGCAGCGGTGTGAAAGCCAGCACCTCCCTCCTGTTCATTTCTCACCACCCATCCTAAGGCATTTCATGAAGCAATTTGTGTCCCCTGCATGGACACAGAGACAGTGGGTAGCAAGGCGTCTTCCCAGTGCAAACAGCTCTTCTGCAGCAGAACCGAGGGTAAAGCCCTCTCTGCTGTTATTCCCGAGGATCCACCATTTAAAGCCCCATTTAAAGCGCAATGCAGGGGGAAAACTTCTGCCAGTTCCATAAAAACTCCAGGAGCAGTCAATAAACCCATCCCCGCCGAGCCTCCCCC